>CM034148.1:463968486-464000986 GCA_019776745.2 Taxus chinensis
AGTGTGTGCACGTGTGTGTGTGTGTGCGTGTGCGTGTGTCATGCGTGTGTGTGTGCGTATGCATGTGTGTTCTGTGTGTGTGCATGTGCGTGTGCGTGTACGTGTACATATGCGTGTGTGTGTGCGCGTATGCGTGTTCGCATGCATGTGCATGTGCGTGTACGTGTGCATGTGTGTGTGCGTGTGCGTGTGCATGGGCATGTGTGTGGGACGTGTGTGTGGGTGCGTGCGTGTGTCATGTGCATGTGCTTGTGTGTGTGTACATGTATGTGTGCGTGTGTGTGTGCGTGTGCATGCGTGTGTGTGTGTCTGTGCGTGTACGTCCGTGTGCGTGTATGTGCATGCGTGTGTGTGTGTGTGTGCGTGTGCGTGTGCATGTGCTGTGTGCATGTGTGCGTGCACTTGTGTGTGTGTGTGTGCGTGTGCGTGTGTGTGTGTGTGTGCGGTATGCGTGTGTGCGTGCACTAGTGTGCTGTGTGAACGTGTGTGTGTGCGTGTGCGTGTGCGTGTGTGTGTGTGTGCGTGCAGTGCGTGTGCGTGTGTGTATGTGTGCTGTGTGCCTGTGCGCGCATGCATGTGATTTGCGTCTGTTCGTGCTTGCGTCAGCGTGTGTGTGTGTGTGTGTGTACGTGTGTGTGTGTGTGTGTGACGTGTGTGTGTATGTGTGTGTGCGTGCGTGTGCGTATTGTGCGTGTGCACGTGTTTGTTTCTGCCCCTTTGTTCGTGTGTGTGTGTGTGTGTGTGTGTGTCGTGTGTGTGTGCATGTGCGTGTGTGTGTGTGTTTATGCCCATGTGTGTGTGTAAGTGTGTTCATGTGCGTGTGTGTGTGTGTGTGAATGTGTGTGTGGAGTATGCATGTGCGTGTGTGTTTTTGAGTGTGCATGTGCGCGTGTGTGTGTGCGTATGTGTGTGTGTGTGTATTTACGTGCGTGTGCGTGTGTGTGTGCCTGTACGTCTATGTGTGTATGCATGTGTGTGCATGTGCGTGTGCGTGTGCGTGTGCGTGTACGTGTACGTGTGTGTGTGCGTGTGCGTGTGCGTGTGTGCATGCATGTGCCGTGTGCGTGTGCGTGTGTGTGTGCATGTGTGTGTGCGTGTGCGTGTGCATGTGCATGGGCGTGTGCGTGTGTTTCAATGTGCGTGTGCATGTGTATGTGTGTGTGTGTGCGTGTGCATGCGTGTGCGTGTGCATCACGTGCGTGTGCGTGTTCGTGTGCGCCAGGCGTGTGTGCGTGTGCATGTATGCATGTGCGTGTGCATGTGTGTGTGCGTGTGCGTATGTGCATGTGTGTGTGCGTGCATGTGTGTGTGCGCTTGTGCGTGTGCATGAGTGTGTGTGTGTGTGCGCGTGCGCGCTGTTTATGAACGTGTGTGTGTGCGTGTGCGTGTGCGTGTGCTTGTACGTGTGTGTGAATGTGCGTGTGTGTGCTTGTGTGTGTGTGTGTGCGCGTGTGTGTGTGTGTTTGTGTGGGTCGTGTGCGTCATGTGCGTGTGCGTGTGCGTGTGTGTGTGTGTGTGCATGTGATCCGTGTGTGTTTGTGTATGTGTGTGTGTGCGTGTGCGTGTGTGTGTACATGTGCGTGTGCATTTGTGTGTGCACGTGTGTGTTTATGTGTGTGTGTGTCTGTTCACGCATGTGTGTGTGTGTGCATGTGTGTGTGGGTATGCATGTGCGCGAGAGTGAGTGTTTGTGCGTGCGTGTGTGCATGTGTGTGTGTGTGTGCGTGTGCGTGTGCATGTGCGTGTGCATGTGCATGTGTGTGTGCGTGTGCCTATGTGTGTGTGCGTGTGCGTGTGCGTGTGCATGTGTGCACGTGTGCATGTGCGTGTACATGCATGTGTGTGTGTGTGCATGCATGTGCCCGTGTGCGTGTGCGTGTGTGTGTGCATGTGTAATTGTGAGTGTGTGTGTATGCGTGGGAAAGTGCGTGTGCTTATGCATGCATGTGCATGTGTGCGTGCACGTGCGCGTGCGTATGCAGGCGTGTACATGTGCACATGGTTGTGCGTGTGCACGTGTTTGTGCGTGTGCATAAATGTGCACTCATGTGTTGTGCCCGTGCCTTTGCATGTGTTTGTCCGTGTGCATATGTGTATGTGTGCATGTATGTGTGCGTTTGTGCGTGTGCATGTGTGTGTGTGTGCGCGCTTATGCGTGTGCATGTGCATGTGCGTGTGTGTGTGCGTGTGCGTGTGAATGTGTGTGTTCCTATGCCTGTGCGTGTGGGTGTGGGTGTGGGTGTGCGTGTGCGTGGGCATGGGTGTGGGCGTGTGCGTGTGCGTGTATGTGTGTTTTTGTGCGTACATGCGTGTGTGTGTGTATGTGCATGGGCGTGTGTGTGTACATGCGCGTGCGCGTATGCATGGGTGTGTGTATGTGTATGCGTGCGTGTGTGTATGTGTGTGTGTGTATGCATGTGTGTGTGTGCGTGCGTGCGTGCATGTGTCTCTGTGTGTGTGTGTGTGCGTGTGCGTACGCGTGTGTGCGTGTGCGCATGCGTTTGCGTGTGCGTGTGCGTGTGCATGTGCGTGTGTGCATGCTTGTGAGTGTGTGTGTGTGTGTGTGTATGCACGCATGTGGGTGTGTGTGTGCACGTGAGTGCATGGGCGTGACCAAGTGTATTTGTGTGTGCATGGGCGTTTGTGTGGACGTGTTTGTTTGTGCCCATTTGTGTGTGTGTATGTGTGTGTGTGCATTTGTGCGCACGAGTGTGTTCATGCGCGCGCGTGTGTGTGTGTGTGTGAGTGTGTCTGTGCGTGTGTGTGCGCCCACATGTGTGTGTATGCGTGTGTGTATGCGTGTGTGTGTGCGTGTGTGTGCACGCACGTGTGTCCATGTGTGTTTGTGTAACACCTTGATTTTTGTAAGTTAATATGGTAATTACTTTTCATAATGTTGTAACTGCTAAAATGAAGATAAATATGTTAAGACACTGTTGTTGCAAATTAGCAGCACCCCTGGATGCAAATCAAGGTTCTGAATTGATGTTTTAGGCATCCAGTGTGATTGCACAACATGGAAACCTCTCTCCAAGTGTGTGACTTGTGAAAATGAGAGAGGAATCTCCAGATTAGAGGTTGGTTCCTCAAACTCCTCTGATTTAGATCTATATTTTGCACAACTACAGAGGTTCAGATCCTAATCTTACTCTAAATTGCAAGGAGACAGGGATAAAAATGCAAAAATGAAACTAAACTAAAGATGGTGATGCACCAAAAGGAGTGGTGAAACATTTTTTGCCATGTAAATAGACACAAATTCATGAAATGCAACAAGGGAAAACATACACAAGCTGATAGATGTAATTAGAGGTCTTAAAATGAAGTAAAAACAATACAAACAGAGGACTGAAAGCATTCACAGAGTTTGCACTGTCAATTCCATGTAAAAATCTCTTGCATTCCACCCTCAAAGAGGTATAAAACCTGCTACAATACTTGAAAAAGGTCTGATTCTTACAACTATCACTTGCTGGAGGTGAAAGAAGAAGTTTTCTATGCCAAAAAGTGTTCAACCATGAAGAAATGAGCCAAATCTGGCTTTTACAGTACATGGGTCGAGCCCAGGAGAGAGAAAACATGAAAAATGCGAATGGGAGCCATCCCTCATTGATGGCAAATGCATTAAAACAGCATGGAGGACCTTACAAACCCATACCCTGTCATTTTTGACCATATTGGAGAAGAATGCGACCCATTCTGTATTAAATTTGGTTGTTGAAATGTCATTTCTGGCCATGGACAAGTACCAGAACCGTTTTTGAATTTTCTCTATCCAAACTGAACCAAAATTAGAAATTGACCATGCAATCATGTAGAGAATTTTAACATCTTTCCAATGATATAAAGAACGTGAAAATACGAGCTCTGGATCAAAAGATATGATTGTTTGAAGATTTAGGGCAAAAACGGCCCAAAAACGGATCGGCGGGAAAAAATTTCAAATTTTATCTTTTTTTTGTCTTTGGAAAAATTTTCAAAAATTCCCCATGCTCCACTGGTCGGATGCCACGTGGCAAGCTCTGATTCACTCTGGAATTCTCTCTCCTTCTCTTTTCCGCGGGTTTTCCTTTGAAAATCGACCTTTTTATACTCTTTTGGAAAATTTTCAAATTTGCCTCCGACCCCCGAACTCCTCTGCCATGTGGCAACTTCCTATTGGCTGCGGGCCTCAAATGGGAAAATTTTCCAAAAAACTCCGCCGAGCCATAACTTGAAAAATATAAGGAGTTAGGAGGCAAACTTTACCTTTCTGGAAAGCTGAGAGAGAGCTCTATCTGATGGTGCTATTTCCAGAAAGCCTTGAGTGCCTGAAAATAAAAAAAAGTAGACTGAGGCACAAGAGAGGCAAGAACACAAGGAGTTAGCCACAAAAACGAGCTGGGGCACCATTTTGGATAACAATTTTGGTGACTCAGAGGGGTCATATGCCTGCTAGATGAAAATACCAGTTGCTTGAAGCAGTCCATTGGGCATGGAGTCATCAAATATTCTGTTTAGAACCTCAACTGACTTAGAATGTGCAAGGAGGAAGATGGAATATCACATGATGGAAGCAAGGACTGCAAAACATCTCCAGGGACAGCAAGTTGTGCCAAAGCACTTAGGGAAAGCAAAACTAACCTACAGCAAAACAATGTGCAAAGCACTTGGAGGAATGAAAATCTAATCTAATATTTACAAGGTGGTAAATTTCCCTCTAGAAGCAACGCTTGAGATAGATTCCATTGACTGGAATCTGCAGTTCTTCACCATCCAATGAGGCCAATTGGAAAGCATTGTTGTTCTTGCACTTCGTGACCATGTATGGGCCACTCCAAATGGCATCAAATTTTGAATGCCTTCCCGGTTTTGCTCTATCCACATCCCATTTCAACACTAGATCTCCAACCTGAAAAGATCTATCCTTGGCCTTCCTATCAAAGGTCTTTTTGATCAAAGCTTGATCCTTTTCCATTGCTTGGGATGCCTAATTTCTGACCTCCTGCAGCTCCATCAACTCTGCATATCTCACCTCCATGGGCTCAAACTCTAGCAACTCTAATTGCTTCATGAGTTTCCAATGTTGGCAACTCAAGTGACATGGGCAAGATTGCCTCTCTTCCATAAACAAGCTTGAATGGAGAGTTACCTGTGGATCTCTTGGGAGTTATCCTAGCAGCCCATAAGGCTGATTTCAGTTTGGTATGCCAAGACCTCTGATTCTCATCAAGAGTCCTCCTAATGATCCTCAACAAGTTCTTGTTTGTAGACTCGGCCTGGCCATTACCTTGAGGGTAATAGTTTGATGAAGTGCTTAGGTAGATCCCGTTCTTGACAGCCCACTCAATCACCTTGGATCCAATGAATGCCAATGCATTATCTGATATTATTGTAGCAGGTATACCAAATCTGGTTGCTATCCCCTCATAAAAGTCTAAGATGCTGGACTCATTTTCTTCTTTGAGTGCTACTGCTTCAGTCCACTTGGTGAAGTAGTCCGTGGCTGTCAAAATCCATTTGTGCCCTTGACTTGAATTAGGATTAATGACTCCAATGAAGTCCAAACCCCATTGCATGAATGGCTGGTCAACTGAGATTGGATGCAATGGAAGGGCAGCAAGTCTCTCTTTTCCTGTGAAGAATGCACAATTCTTACACCTCTTGATCCATGCATAGCAATCACTAAAATTTTTAGGCCAATAATAACCAGCCTTCATGATTTTTAGAGCTGTCACTCTCAGTGCAAAATGACCACCAACTGATCCACCATGGAACTCTTCCAACACCCTATGAATCTGATTTGTGCTAATGCATCTCAGCAGCATTTCATTCACATCTTTCTTGAACAAAACTCCATCAACAATGGCATATGGGATAGCCTGCAATCTGAAGTGTCTTCTTTGGGTCTTGTTCATCTCCGGAGGGCATAGGCCTGTGCTTAGGAAGTGCATTATACCTTGGGTCCAGCAAGGAGTGGGGGCAACATTGTTTTCTTCTTGAGTGCCACATGGCTCATGGCTGTCTTGAACTGTCAAAACAGCCTCTCCTTCATTGCATGCTTCTTTTTGCTTCCCCAAAACCAGCTGCTCACACAATCCTTTTCCTCTTACCAGCTTGGTGATTTTGATCTCAATGTCATACTCCATGACACGGGGTGATCCAACCTGCCCTTTTCTCATTCAAATCTTTGTTGAGGAGGAATTCCTTAACCCCAGCATGTGAGACCAGCAACTGGACCTTGTTGTTTGAGACTAAATGCTTGAATTTCTTCAAGCTTCTGATTACTGCCAGCACATGCTTCTCAATAAAAGAGTACTTCACCTCATAGTCATCTAGGCTCTGGCTGAAGAAGGCAATTGGCTGCTCATCATTATCCTTGTTCTGCTGTACCAAAATGGCAGAAATAGTGTCATTACCTCCAAATGCATAGAGGATGAAATCCTTGGAGAAGTCCGGGTTGATGAGAGTTGGTGCTTGAGAAATGACTTCTTTGATTGCTTCAAAACTCTCCTTGCCTTCTGCTGTCCACTTGAAAGCCATGCTCTTCTTTAACATTTTGGTGATGGGCTTGACAAGGGCTGCAAAATCTAGGACAAACCTCCGAACAAAGTTTATCCTCCCCAAGAAACTCTGAAGGGCTTTCTTGTGGCTTGGCAATGGTAGTGCTCTTATGGCTTTGACTCTCTCTGGATCAATTGCTAATCCTTCTTTGGAGACAATATGGCCAAGGAGCTTTCCTTCATGTGCAAGAAAGATACACTTCTTAGGATTCAAAGACACTCCAAATTTCCTACACCTCATGAAAACTTGTCTCAAATGAGAGAGGTGGTCTGCTGCATTTTTGGAAAAAATAGTGATATCATCAAGGTAAATCAGCACCACGTTGTTAATCAAACCTTTGAACTCCATGTCCATTTCTCTTTGGAAGGTAGCACCAGCGTTGGACAGCCCAAATGGCATCTTCTTGTATGAAAAAGTCCCCCATTTGGTTGTGAAGGTTGTCTTGAACTGGTCTTCTTCCTTCACCATAATCTGATTGTAGCCAAAGTAGCCATCAAGTAGTGAAAACCTCTCGGAGCCAGCCACAACTTGCAAGATTTGCTCCATGGAAGGGAGTGGGTAATGGTCCTTGAGAGATGCTCTATTTAAGTCTCTGAAATCAACACACAATCTGATCTCTCCACTCTTCTTTCTGACTGGAACCAAGTTGGCAACCCAACTAGAATGCTTGATTGGGAATATGATTCTTGACTCAATCAGCTTGTCCAATTCTTTCCTCATGAGAGGCTCCATGTGTGGATTGACTGGTCTTTGTTTCTGCCTGACAGGCTTAGTATTTGGATCCAATTCAATGGTATGCTGAGCTAAGTTGGGATTGAAACCTTTCAAATCTTCATAGCTCCATGCAAACACATCAGGGAACTCTTGACGCAGCTGTACGAACTCATACCTTTCTTGATCAGTTGTCATCTTTCCAATTTGCAATGGTTTGTTCTCTTCTACCAAGATGGATACTGAATCCTCTCTCTTGACCTGAATGTTTGCTTTCTCCTTTCTAAACTGATCATTTGGATTAAAAATGGACTCCAAAGTGATAAGTCCCTTGGGCAGCTTGTTAGTTCTCAGCTGTACCACTTGGTCACCATACTGCTGTTCCAATTTTTCTTGATTCTTAGCTGAGAACTCGGATTCTTCTTGCAAGAAATGGAAGATTTGCTGCTCATTCTCAAACACTTGCCAACTGACATTGTTATCTTGAACTGAAGGCCTCACAATCATGTGGATGTTTGGTTGTACCTTGTCTTGTTGAAAGCTTTCCACAATGTCAAAGGCTACCCCTACTGCTGCAAGCCTGTCAGCAGCTTGATTCTCTTTCCTAGGAATGGATTTGATGCCAAAACCCTCAAAATCTTCCATGAGGTCCCACACCCTGTTCTTGTAGCACCTGAGTAGATCATTCTTGGAAGCATGCTATCCCTTGACCTGATTTACAATCAATTCACTGTCACCAAGACTTGCAAGTTCTTTATTTTCTTCTTGATTGCCCAATGCATCCCTTGCACTAAGGCTTCATATTCAGCAGTGTTATTGGAGCATGCAAACTAAAATCTAAAAGCTGAATACTACCTTACTCCTTGAGGTGAAACAAGCATGGCTCCACCTCCTGCACCTTGTCTACTTCTTGATCCATCAAAAAACAACTACCATACCTCATTGTCATCCTTGTGGTTTGGCTTGGTGATGTTAGGAATAGGCTGATTTTCTTCATGTATACAATAGACCCCTAGCTCAGATTCTTCTGCTTCTTTATAAGGATCAAAAGCATGTACCTTGTTTTCCCATTCATCAAGAGTTAGATCCGGGAAGCTCCCAACCTTGGTGTCAGCTTCATCGATGCTTGAGTGGTCTTCTTGATCAAATGCTGAACAATTGGTGTTGATCTGACTTGGAGCGTAAGGCTCAATGTGGAAGTTTGCAATAGGTTCAGACCTGATTGTAGCCTTAGTTCCATACCTTGTACTGAACAACATGTGTGACCAATCAGTAGACAAATATCCCCCAATCTTGGCTATGAAGTCCCTTGACAAGCATAGGGCAAAGAGTGGTGGAAGGTCTATGACTGATACATCTTGTGAAACAACAACATTTGGACATGCATGCAAGGTAAGACTCGGGTTTCTAATCACCCCAATTGTTGTCTACTCGCTGTCACCCACTCCAGCTACACTACCCCTTTGGATATGGTTTTCATACTGGAGCCCTAGCTGATCAGCTATTTGTTCAGGCATCACTGAGCTACTTACCCTGGAATCTATCATGCAATTGTGTACTAACTGATTTCCAATGATTAATGAAACATAGAAAGGAGGGGGCTTCAACATTTTACGTTGCTGTCCTCCATGATTTCCCTCAGGCTGGGCAGCATTTGTGAGCACTTTCTCTTGCATCTGAACTTGCTGATTCGAAGTTGGCCAGTCCTTCATGGCAGTGTGTAATAAGTCTCTTTGGCCTGGGATATATTGGGACTCCCACATTGATATATTAACATTTGTCTTCTTCATCTGATCAATGATACTGAATGGTGATGAAGTATCTCTTTGCTATCCCTTTGCTTGTACATTCACTCCTTGCACGTGGGCAGCAATAACTGGTATTTGAGCTGGTCTAAGAGTTGTTCTTGGCTGCCCTTGTGTATTTGAAATTGGATTTTGTTTGCCAACCATTTGTGGAGCCATGGAAGGTTGTGGATTGGTTGGAGCTAATGGCTGTTCTTCACCCAAATTCCTTCTTTTTGACCTTGTGTTAGCTGCAACACCTTGGGAAACTTCTTGATTCATGCCACAAAAATCCTCTACTTGCCAATTTACCAACATGGTGTCATTTGGGGCTGATTGCTGTTGGAATGTTTCTTATTGTTGGTTGTTTCCTTGACTGCCCTCACCCTCCACAATAGTAGTTTTCACTATTAATGATTGATTCAAAGCACCATTGAAGCACATGGATTGGTTATGAGGTTCATTGCATGGAAAACACCAGTCATACTCCTGAGGAATGTTGTTTTGTGTTGGCACCAATGCCTTAGAGGCAGATATGACATTTGGATTGTAGCGCTGAAATGGTCTATTGGCAGGAGGCCTTGTTTGTTTCATATTTGTAGCTGGATTAGGTGGTCTTTGTGGTTGGTATGGCTGCCTGTTAGGCTAAGCTTGGGGCTGGTAAGAAGGTCTAAAACCTTGGGCTTGTTGCCTCTTGAGAGTAATGTTGTTGTAAATCAGCAGCACCCCTGGATGCAAATCAAGGTTCTAAATGATGTTTAAAGCATCCAGTGTGATTGCACAACATGGAAACCTCTCTCCAAGTGTGGGACTTGTGAAAATGAGAGAGGAATCTCCAGAATAGAGGATGGTTCCTCAAACTCCTCTGATTTAGATCTATATTTTGCACAACTACAAGGTTCTAATCCTAATTCTACCCTAGATTGCAAGGAGACAGGGATTAAAATGCAAAAATGAAACTAAACTAAAGATGGTGATGCACCAAAAGGAGTGCTAAAACATTTTTTTCCATGTAAATAGACACAAATTCATGAAATGTAACAAGGGAAAACATACACAAGCTGATAGATGTAATTAGAGGTCTTAAAATGAAGTAAAACAATACAAACAGAGGACTGAAAGCATTCACAAAGTTTGCATTGTCAATTCCATGTAAAAATCTCTTGCATTCCACCCGCAAAGAGGTATAAACCTGCTACAATACTTGAAAAAGGTCTTATTCTTACAACTATCACTTGTTGGAGGTGAAAGAAGAAGTTTTCTATGCCAAAAAGTGTTCAACCATGAAGAAATGAGCCAAATCTGGCTTTTATAGTGCATGGGTCGAGCCCAGGAGAGAGAAAACGTAAAAAACATGGGAGCCCATTCCTCATTGATGGAAAATGCATTAAGAAAACATGGAGGACCTTACAAACCCATACCCTATCATTTTTGACCATATTGGAGAAGAATACGACCCATTCTGTATTAAATTTTGTTGTTGAAATGTCATTTCTGGCCATGGACACGTACCAGAACCGTATTTGAATTTTCTCTCTCCAAACTGAACCAAAATTATAAATTGACCATAGAATCATGTAGAGAATTTTAACATCTTTCTAATGATATAAAGAACGTGAAAATCTGAGCTCTGGATCAAAAGATATTATTGTTTGAAGATTTAGAGCAAAAACGGCCCAAAAACGGTTCGGCGGGAAAATTTTTCAAATTTTACCTCTTTTTTGTCTTTAGAAATTTTTTCAAAAATTCCCCACACTCTGCTGGTCGGATGCCACATGGCAGCTTCCTATTGGCTGTGGGCCTCATATGGGAAAAGTTTCCACAAAAACTCCACCGAGCCATAACTTGAAAAATATAAGGAGTTAGGAGGCAAACTTTACCTTTCTCGAAACCTGAGAGAGAGCTCTATCTGATGGTGCCATTTCTAGAAAGCCTTGAGTGCCTGAAAAAAAAATATAGACTGAGGCACAAGAGATGCAAGAACACAAGGAGTTAGCCATAAAAATGAACTGGGGCACCATTTTGGATAACAATTTTGGCGACTCAGAGGGGTCATCTACCTGCTAGATGAAAATACCAGTTGCCTGAAGTAGTCCATTGGGCATGGAGTCATCAAATATTCTGTTTAAAACCTCAACTAACTTAGAATGTGCAAGGAGGAAGACGAAATATCACATGATGGAAGCAAGGACTACAAAACATCTCCAGGGAGAGCAAGCTGTGCCAAAGCACTTAGGGAAAGCAAAACTAACCTATAGCAAAACAATGTGCAAAGCACTTAGAGGAATGAAAATCTAATCTAATATTTACAAGGTGGTAAATTTCCCTCTGGAAGCAAAAATTGAGATAGATTCCATTGACTGGAATCTACAGTTCTTCACCATCCAATGAGGCCAATTGGAAAGCATTGTTGTTCTTGCACTTCGTGACCATGTATGGGCCACTCCAAATGGCATCAAATTTTGAATGCCTTCCCGTTTTTGCTCTATCCACATCCCATTTCAACACTAGATCTCTAACCTGAAAAATCCTTTGCCTTCCTATCAAAGGTCTTTTTGATAAAAGTTTGATCATTTTCCATTGCTTGGGATGCCTAATTTCTGACCTCTTGCAGCTCCATCAACTCTGCATATCTCACCTCCATGGGCTCAAACTCTAGCAACTCTAATTGCTTCATGAGTTTATATGTTGGCAACTCAAGTGACATGGGAAAGATTGCTTCTCTTCCATAAACAAGCTTGAATGGAGAGTTACCTGTGGATCTCTTGGGAGTTATATTATCAGCCCATAAGGCTGATTTCAGTTTGGTATGCCAAGACCTCTGATTCTCATCAGGAGTCATCCTAATGATCCTCAACAAGTTCTTATTTGTAGACTCGGCCTGGCCATTACCTTGAGGGTAATAGTTTGATGAAGTGCTTAGGTAGATCCCGTTCTTGACAGCTCACTTAGTCACCTTGGATCTAATGAATGCCAATGCATTATCTGATATTATTGTAGCAGGTATACCAAATCTGGTTGTTATCCCCTCATAAAAGTCTAAGATGCTGGACTCATTTTCTTCTTTGAGTGCTACTGCTTCAATCCACTTGGTGAAGTAGTCCTTGGCTGTCAAAATCCATTTGTGCCCTTGACTTGAATTAGGATTAATGAATCTAATGAAGTCCAAACCCCATTGCATGAATGGCTGGTCAACTGAGATTGGATGCAATGGAAGGGAAGCAAGTCTCTCTTTTCCTATGAAGAATGCACAATTCTTACACCTCTTGATCCATGCATAGCAATCACTAAAAATTTTAGGCCAATAATAACCAGACTTCATGATTTTTAGAGCTATCACTCTCGGTGCAAAATGACCACCAGCTGATCCACCATGTAACTCTTCCAACACCCTATGAATCTGATTTGTGCTAATGCATCTCAGCAGCACTCCATTCACATCTTTCTTGAACAAAACTCCATCAACAATGGCATATGGGATAGCCTGCAATCTGAAGTGTCTTCTTTGGGTCTTGTTCATCTCCGGAGGGCATAGGCCTGTGCTTAGGAAGTGCATTATACCTTGGGTCCAGCAAGGAGTGGGGGCAGCATTGTTTTCTTCTTGAGTACCACATGGCTCATGGTTGTCTTGAACTGCCAAAACAACCTCTCCTTCATTGCATGCTTCTTTTTGCTTCCCCAAAACCAGGTGCTCAGACAATCTTTTTCCTCTTACCAGCTTGGTGATTTTGATCTCAATGTCATACTCCATGACACGGGTGATCCAACCTGCCCTTTTCTCGTTCAAATATTTGTTGAGAAGGAATTCCTTAACCCCAGCATGTGAGACCAGCAACTGGACCTTGTTGTTTGAGACTAAATGCTTGAATTTCTTCAAGCTTCTAATTACTGCCAACACATGCTTCTCAATAAAAGAGTACTTCACCTCATAGTCATCTAGGCTTTGTCTGAAGAAGGCAATTGGCTGCTCATCATTATCCTTGTTCTGCTGTACAAAAATAGAAAAAATAGTGTCATTACCTCCAAATGCATAAAGGATGAAATCCTTGGGGAAGTCTGGGTTGATGAGAGTTGGTGCTTGAGAAATGGATTCTTTGATTGCTTCAAAACTCTCCTTGCCTTCTGCTATCCACTTGAAAGCCATGCTCTTCTTTAACATTTTGGTGATGGGCTTGACAAGGGCTACAAAATCTGGGACAAACCTCCAAACAAAGTTTATCCTCCCCAAGAAACTCTGAAGGGCTTTCTTATGGCTTGGCAATGGTAGTGCTCTTATGGCTTTGACTCTCTCTGGATAAATTATTAATCCTTCTTTGGAGACAATATGGCCAAGGAGCTTTCCTTCATGTGCAAGAAAGATACACTTCTTAGGATTCAAAGACACTCCAAATTTCCTACACCTCGTGAAAACTTGTCTCAAATGAGAGAGGTGGTCTGCTGCATTTTTGGAAAAAACATTGATATCATCAAAGTAAATCAGCACCACGTTGTTAATAAAACCTTTGAACGCCATGTCCATTTCTCTTTGGAAGGTAGCACCAGCGTTGGATAGCCCAAATGGCATGTTCCTGTATGCAAAAGTCCCCCATTTGGTTGTGAAGGCTTTCTTGAACTGGTCTTCTTCCTTCACCATAATCTGATTGTAGCCAGAGTAGCCATCAAGTAGTGAAAACCTCTCGGAGCCAACCACAACTTGCAAGATTTGCTCCATGGAAGGGAGTGGGTAATGGTCCTTGAGAGATGCTCTATTTAAGTCTCTGAAATCAACACACAATCTGATCTCTCCACTCTTCTTTCTGACTGGAACCAAGTTGGCAACCCAACTAGAATGCTTGATTGGGAATATGATTCTTGACTCAATCAGCTTGTCCAATTCTTTCCTCATGAATGGATCCATGTGTGGATTGACTAATCTTTGTTTCTGCCTGACAGACTTAGTATTTGGATCCAATTCAATGGTATGCTGAGCTAAGTTGGGATTAAAACCTTTCAAATCTTCATAGATCCATGCAAACACATTAGGGAACTCTTGACACAGCTATACGAACTCATACCTTTCTTGATCAGTTGTCATCTTTCCAATTTTCAATGGTTTGTTATCTTCTACCAAGATGGATACTGAATCCTCTCTCTTGACCTGAATGTTTTCTTTCTCCTTTCTAAACTGATCATTGGGATTAAAAATGGACTCCAAAGTGATAAGTCCCTTGGGTAACTTGTTAGTTCTCAGCAGTACCACTTGGTCACCATACTGCTATTCCAGTTTTTCTTGATTCTTAGCTGTGAACTCAGATTCTTATTACAAGAAATGGATGATTTACTGGTCATTCTCAAATACTTGCCAACTGACATTGTTATCCGGAACTGAAGGCATCACAATCACGTGGATGTTTGGTTGTACCTTGTCTTTTTTAATGCTTTCCAAATGTCAAAGGCTACCCCTATTGCTGCAAGCCTGTCAGCAGCTTGGTTCTCTTTCCTAGGAATGGATTTGATGCCAAAACCCTCAAAATCTTCCATGAGGTCCCACACGTTATTCTTGTAGCACCTGAGTAGATCATTCTTGGCAGCATGCTGTCCCTTGACCTGATTTACAATCAATTCACTGTCACCAAAGACTTGTAAGTTCTTTATTTTCTTCTTGATTGCCCAATGCATCCCTTGCCCCAAGGCTTCATATTCAGCAGTGTTATTAGAGCATGCAAACTGAAATCTAAAAGCTAAATAGTACTTAACTCCTTGAGGTGAAACAAGCATGGCTCCACCTCCTACACCTTGTCTACTTCTTGATCCATCAAAAAACAGCTGCCATACCTCATTGTCATCCTTGTGGTTTGGCTTGGTGATGTTAGGAATAGGCTGATTTTCTTCTTGTATGCAATAGACCCCTAGCTCAGATTCTTCTACTTCTTGATAAGGATCAAAAGCATGTACCTTGTTTTCCCATTCATAAAGAGTTAGATCTGGGATGCTTCCAACCTTGGTGTCAGCTTCATCGGTGCTTGGGTGATCTTCTTGATCAAATGCTGAGCAATTGGCATTAATCTGACTTGGAGTGTAAGGCTCAATGTGGAAATTTGCAATAGGTTCAGACCTAAGTCTAGCCTTAGTTCCATACCTTGTTCTGAACAGCATGTATGACCAATCAGCAGACAAATATCCCTCAATCTTGGCTCTGAAATCACTTTACAAGCATAGGGCAAAGAGTGGTGGAAGGTTTATGACCGATACATCTTGTAAAACAACAACATTTGGACATGCATGCAAGGTAAGACTCAAGTTTCTAATCACTCCAACTGTTGTTAGTGCTATCCCATCCAGCTACACTACCCCTTTGGATATGGTTTCATACTGGAGCCCTAGCTGATCAGCTATTTTTTTAGGCATCACTGAGCTACTGGCCCCGAAATCTATCATGCAATTGTGCACTAGCTGATTTCCAATGATTAATGAAACATAGAAAGGAGGGGTCTTCAACATTTTACCTTGCTGTCCTCCATGATTCCCCTCAGGCTGGGGAGCATTTGTGAGCACTTTCTCTTGCATCTGAACTTCCTGATTCAAAGTTGGCCAGTCCTTCATGCCAGTTTGTAGCAAATCTCTTTGGCCTGGGATAGATATGGATTCCCACATTGATATATTAACATTTGTCTTCTTCATCTGATCAATGATACTGAATGGTGATGAAGGATCTCTTTGCTTTCCCTTTTCTTGTACATTCACTCCTTGCACGTGGGCAGCAATAACTGGTATTTGAGTTGGTCTAGGAGCTGTTCTTGGCTGCCCTTGTGCAGTTGAAATTGGATTTTTCTTGCCAACCATTTGTGGAGTCATGGAAGGTTGTGGATTGGTTGGAGCTAATGGCTGTTCTTCACCCAAATTCCTTCTTTTTGACCTTGTCTTGGCTGCCACACCTTGAGAGACCGTTTGATTCATGCCACAAAAATCTTCTGCTTGCCAATTTACCAATGTGGTGTCATTTGGAGCTGATTGCTACTGGAATGTTTCTTGTTGTTGGTTGTTTCCTTGACTGCCCTCACCCTCCACGCTAGTATTTGTCACCATTAATGCTTGATTCAAAGCACCATTGAAGCACATGGATTGGTTATGAGGTTCATTGCATGGAAAGCACCAATCATAATCCTGAGCAATGTTGTTTTGTGTTGGCACTAATGCCTTAGAGGCAGATATGCCATTTGGATTATAGGGATGAAATGGTCTATTGGCAGGAGGCCTTGTTTGATTTATATTTGCAGCTAGATTAGGAGGTCTTTGTGGTTGGTATCACTATCTGTTGGGCTGAGCTTGGGGCTGGTAAGAAGGTCTAAAACCTTGGGCTTGCTACCTCTTGAGAGTGACTAGCTCATTGCCTAGGTTTTGCAATTGCTTCATGAATTCTTGAAGCTCATTTGGGGCACTTGGAGATGAAGTAGAAGCTTCATTTGAACTCTGATTTCTAGGAGTGGGAGAAGGAGCCAAATTAGGTGCTAGTTTGCCAGCTTGGATCAAACAATTTTCAGCCCTAATGGCAATGCTATAAGCCATAGGGATAGTTATGCGTCCCATGGACTGAATCAACATAAAAAATATCAGAATTTAGAGCTTTGAGATAGTAGAGAAAAGCACCTTCTGCTGTTGGTCTGACTGCCATTAGAATTCTCTCCCAAGTCTTTTGAAATCTGAAGTTGAAATCAGTCAGCTGCTCATTGGGAGCTCTCTTGATGGTTGTCAGCTGCTCCAAAAGAGACAAGTGTCTCCCTTCTCTCCAAATTGCTCATGAAGTGCTATACACAGCTGATTCCAATTTGTGATAGAACCAGCTCCAAGGCTTCTAGACCATTGCAATGCTTTCCCCTTGAATGAAGATGCCAGCAATTTGACAGCCACTTGCATCTCATTGATTTCATGAATTGCACAAAGATTGGCAATGTCTTTAACATGATCACCTACAGTAGTCTGATTTTCTCCAATGAAGTAGGGAATGTTCTTTAAGGCTGCAATAGGAATTGGATGTTGTGCATTGAGGGCAAGTGGGCTGCTGCCTGTGAAGTTCACATAGGGGTTGTTTTGTGCCATTTTAATTGGTCTTAAAACCCTTGTTGACTAAATGAAAGGCCTACCAGGTGGAGGAGTTGAAAGAGTTCTCTTTGGTGGAGATGGAGACCTTTGGATTCTCCTCCCACTTTTTCTTACTCTTGGAGATAACTACATATATTCAAATAGTACCTCTTCTTCTCCATCTCTTGACCTTTTAGTGATTCTTCTCATGAGTTTTCAGGCCTGCATTGCTGAAACAAGTTGATTCTTCCCCTTTGGAGTCGCCAGATATGTAAATTATAGCTCTTTTCAAGTAAGAAAATCGCAGCAAATGCACATCACCTTTAATGCAATAAAAATGAGACCTTTAAGGTCCCACCGGGCATGCCAAAACTATTGTTGCAAATCAACAGCACCCCTAGATGCAAATCAAGGTTCTAAATGATGTTTAGAGCATCCAGTGTGATTGCACAACATGGAAACCTCTCTCTAAGTCTGGGACTTGTGAAAATGAGAGAGGAATCTCCAGAATAGAGGCTGGTTCCTCAAAATCCTCTGATTTAGATCTATATTTTACACAACTACAGAGGTTATAATCCTAATTCTACCCTAGATTGCAAGGAGACAGGAATAAAAATACAAAAATGAAACTAAACTAAAGATGGTGATGCACCAAAAGGAGTGGTGAAATTTTTTTTGCCATGTAAATAGATACAAATTCATGAAATGCAACAAGGGAAAACATACACAAGCTGATAGATGTAATTAGAGGTCTTAAAAATGAAGTAAAACAATACAAACAGAGGGACTAAAAAGCATTCACAGAGTTTTGCACTGTCAATTCCATGTAAAAATCTATTGCATTCCACCCTCAAAGAGGTTATAAACTTGCTACAATACTTGAAAAAGGTCTGATTCTTACAAATATCACTTGTTGGAGGTGAAGAAGAAGTTTTCTATGCCAAAAAGTGTTCAACCAGAAGAAATGAGCCAAAATCCTGGCTTTTACAGTGCATGGGTCGAGCCTAGGAAAGAGAAAACGTAAAAAACATGGGAGCCCATTCCTTCATTGACGAAAATGCATTAAAACAGCATGGAGGACCTTACAAACCCATACCCTGATCATTTTTGACCATATTGAAGAAGAATACGACCCATTCTGTATTAAATTTGGTTGTTGAAATGTCATTTCTAGCCATGGACACGTACAAGAACCATTTCTTCATTTTCTCTCTCCAAAATGAACCAAAATTATAAATTTACTATGGAATAATGTATAGAATTTTAATAGCTTTCTAATGATATAAAGAACATGAAAATCTGAGCTCTGGATCAAAAGATATGATCGTTTGAAGATTTAGGGCAAAAACGGCCCAAAAACGGATTGGCGGGAAAAATTTTCAAATTTTACCTCTTTTTTGTCTTTGGAAAATTTTTCAAAAATTCCCCACGCTCCACTGATCAGATGCCATGTGGTAGCTTCCTATTGGCTGCGGGCCTCAAATGGGAAAATTTTCCACAAAAACTCCGCCGAGCCATAACTTGAAAAATATAAGGAGTTAGGAGGCAAACTTTACCTTTCTGGAAAGCTGAGAGAGCTCTATCTGATGGTGCCATTTCCAGAAAGCCTTGAGTGCCTGAAAATCAAAAAATGTGGACTGAGGCACAAGAGAGGCAAGAACACAAGGAGTTACCCATAAAAAATGAGCTGGGGCACATTTTGGATAACAAGTAACCAACTCATTGCCTAGGTTTTGCAGTTGCTTCATGACTTCTTGAAGCTCATTTGGGGCACTTGGAGATGAAGTAGAAGCTTCTTTTGAACTTTGATTTCTAGGAGTGGGAGAAGGAGCCAAATTAGGTGCTTGATTGGTATTTGGACTCTCTAAACTTGGAAACAATGGCATTGGGATAGTCTAGGGGCTAGTTTGCCAGCTTGGATCAAACAATTTTCAGCCCTGATGGCAATGCTATAAGCCATAGGGATAGTTACGCCTCCCATGGATTGAATCAACATAAAAATATCAGAATTTAGAGCTTTGAGATAGTAGAGAAAAACACCTTCTGCTGTTGGTCTGACTGCCACTGGAATTCTCTCCCCAAGTCTTTTGAAATCTGAAGTTGAAATCAGTCAGCTGCTCATTGGGAGCTCTCTTGATGGTTGTCCAGCTGCTCCAAAAGAGACAAGTTGTCTCCCTTCTCTCCAAATTGCTCATGAAGTGCTATACACAGCTGATTCCAATTTGTGATAGAACCAGCTCCAAGGCTTCTAGCCCATTGCAATGCTTTCCCCCTTGAATGAAGATGCCAGCAATTTGACAGCCCCTTGCATCTCATTGATTTCATGAATTGCACAAAGATTGGCAATGTCTTTAACATGATCACCTACAGTAGTCTGATTTTTCTCCAATGAAGTAGGGAATGTTCTTTCAAGGCTGCAATAGGAATTAGATGTTGTGCATTGAGGGAGAGTGGGCTATTGCCTGTGAAGTTGACATAGGGGTTGTTTTGCGCCATTTTAATTGGTCTTAAAACCCTTGTTGACTAAATGAAAGGCCTACCAGGTGGAGGAGTTGAAAGAGTTCTGTTTGGTGGAGATGGAGGACCTTGGATTCTCCTCCCACTTTTTCTTACTCTTGGAGATAACTACATATATTCAAATAGTACCTCTTCTTCTCCATCTCTTGACCTTTTAGTGATTCTTCTCATGAGTTTTTCAGGCCTGCATTGCTGAAACCAAGTTGATTTCTTCCCCTTTGGAGTCAGCCAGATATGTAAATTATAGCTCTTTTCAAGCAAGAAAATCAGCAGCAAGATGCACATCACCTTTAATAGCACATAAAAATGAGACCTTTAAGGTACCCACTGGGCATGCCAAAACTATTGTTAGCAAATCACAGCACCCCTTAGATGCAAATCAAGGTTCTAAATGATGTTTAGAGCATCCAGTGTGATTGCACAACATGGAAACCTCTCTCTCCAAGTATGGGACTTGTGAAAATGAGAGAGGAATCTCCTAGAATAGAGGTTGGTTCCTCAAACTCCTCTGATTTAGATCTATATTTTACACACTACAGAGGTTATAATCCTAATTATACCCTAGATGCAAGGAGACAGGAATAAAAATACAAAAATGAAACTAAACTAAAGATGGTGATGCACAAAAGGAGTGGATGAAATTTTTTTTTTGCCATGTAAATAGATACAAATTCATGAAATGCAACAAGGGAAAACATACACAAGCTGCTAGATGTAATTAGAGGTCTAAAATGAAGTTAAAACAATACAAACAGAGGACCTAAAAGCATTACAGAGTTTTGCATGTCAATTCCATGTAAAAATCTATTGCATTCCACCCTCAAAGAGGTATAAACTTGCTACAATACTTGAAAAAGGTCTGATTCTTACAAATATCACTTGTTGGAGGTGACAAGAAGAAGTTTTCTCTGCCAAAAAGTGTTCAACCATGAAGAAATGAGCCACAATCTGGCTTTTACAGTGCATGGGTCGAGCATAGGAAGAAGAGAAGAAAACGTAAAAAACATGGGAGCCCATTCCTCATTGACGGAAAATGCATTAAAACCAAAATGAGGACCTGCAAAACCCATACCCTATCATTTTTGACCATATTGGAGAAGAATGTGACCCATTCTCTATTAAATTGGTTGTTGCAATGTCATTGCTGGCATGGACCAAGTACCAGAACCATTTTGAAGTTTCTCGACTCCAAATGAACCAAAATTATCAATTGACATGAATAATGTAGATAGTGTTAACATCTTCCAATGATATTAAAGAACGTGAAAATCTGAGCTCTGGATCAAAAGAATGAATCGTTTGAAGATTTAGGGCAAAAAGGCCCAAAAAACGGATCGGCGGGAATTTTTTCAAATTTTACCTCTTTTTTGTATTTGGAAAAATCTTTCAAAAATTCCTCGTGCTCCGCTGGTGGATGCCAGTGGCAAGCTCTATTCAATCTGGAATTCTCTTAATTTCTTTTCCGCGGGTTTTTTCTTTGAAATCGGACATTTTTATAACTCTTTTGAAAATTTTCCCACAATTTGCCTCGACCCCGACTCTTTGCCACGTGGCAGCTTTCTATTGGCGGGCCTAAATGGAAAGATTTTCAACATAAACTCCGCCGAGCCATACTTGCCACTCCAAGCGTTAGGAGGCAAACTGCACCTTTCTAGAAAAGCTGAGAGAGAGCTCTATTGATGGGCCAGTTCTAGAAAGACTTGAGTGCCTGCAAATCAAAAAAATGTGGATGAGGAACAGAGATGGCAAAGACACAAGGAGTTACCCATAAAAAATGAGTGGGGCACATTTTGGATAAAAGGAACCAACTTCTGGCTAGGTTTTGCACAGTGTTAATGACCTTCTTGAAGCTCATTTTGGGGCACTTGGAGATGAAGTAGCAGCTTCTGTTTTGAACTTTATTTTAGGCTGGGAGAGGAGCCAAATTAGGTGCTGATGGTATTTGGACTCTCAACCTTGGAAACAATGGCTGGAGGTCTAGGGCTAGTTATGCCAGCTTTGGATCAAACCATTTTCAGCCGATGGATGCAATGCTATAAGCCATAGGGATACGTTAGCCTCCCATGGATTGAATCAACATAAAAATATCAGAATTTAGAGCTTTGAGATAGTAGAGGAGGAAAAAAACACTCTGCTGTGGTCACTGCCCCTGGAATCTCTCCAAGTCTTTTGAATCTGAAGTTGAAAATCAGGCAGGCTCATTGGGAGCTCTCTTGATGGTTGTCAGCTCTCCAAAAGAGAAAAGTGTCTCCCTTCTCTCCAAATTGCCTCATGAGTGCATACACAGCTTGATTCCAATTTGTGATTAGAACCAGCTATAAGGCTTCTAAAATCAGGGCCAATGCTTTCCCTTAAATGAGATGCCAGCAACTTTGACAGCCACACTTGCATCTCAGTGATTCATGAACGCACAAGATTGGCATTGTGTCTTTACATGCTCACTCCACTAGTTGATTTCTCTGGAAGTAGGGAATGTCTTCAGGCTGCCATAGAAGTAGAGTTGGCATTGAGGGAGAGTGGGCTATTGCTTGTGAAGTGACATAGGGTTGTTTTGCGCCATTTTAATTGGTCTTAAACCCCTTGTTGATAAATAAAGGGCCACCAGTGAGGAGTTGAAAGAGTTTGTTTGTGGAGATGGAGACCTTTGGATTCTCCTCCACTTTCCTTACTCTTGGAGGAAATACAGAGATATTCCAAATAGTACCTCTTTTCGCCAGCCTTGACCTTGTAGTGTTCTCTTCATGAGTTTTTAGGCTCACTGCTGATGGAAAACAGTTGATTCTTCCATTTGGAGCACCAGATATGTAAATTATAGCTTTTTCAGAAACGGAAAATCACAGCAGATGCACATCAATTTAATACAATAAAATGAGATCCTTAAGGTCCACTGGGCATGCCAAAAACTGTTGTTACAAATCGCAGCACCCTTGGATGCAAAATCAAGGTTCTAATGATGTTTGAGCTTTCCAGTGTGATTGCACACATGGAAACCTCCTCTCCAAGTGTGGGGACTTGTGAAAAGGAGAGAGGAATCTCAGAATAGAGGTTGGTTCCCAAACTCCTTGATTTTTGAAAAATTTTTTTTTAGATCTATATTTTACACAACTACAAAGGTTCTATCCTAATTCTACCTAGGATGGAAAAGGAGACAGGCGATAAAAATGTAAAAATGAAACTAAACTAAGATGGTGATGAGCACCAAACGGAGGTGGTGTGATGATTTGAAACATTTTTTGCCATGTAAATGAAAACAAATTCATGAAATGCACCAAGGGAAACATACACAAGCTGATAGCTTGTATTGTAAGTAGAGGTCGTAAAATACAGTAAAACCATACAAACAGCGGACTGAAAGCATTCACAGGGTTGTACTGTCATTCCATGTAAAAATCTCTGCATCACCCTCAAGAAGAGGTCATAAACCTAAGACAATACTTGAAAAAATGTTAGTTTCTTACACACTATCACTTGCTGGAGGTGAAAAGAAGAAGTTTCAATGCTAACAAAGTGTCAATCAGAAGAAATGAGCCAAAAAAATCTGGATTTTACATGAATGGGTTTCGGAGCCAGGAAAGAGAAAGAGAAATGTTAAAAAACTGGGAGGCCCATTCCTCATTGAGGAAAATGACATTCATTAAACAACTGGAGGACCTTACCAACCCATACCCTTATAATTTTTGACCATTTATTGGAGAAGAATGTGACCCATTCTATATTAAATTTGGTTGTTGACATGGTCATTTTCTGGCCATGGCCAGTACCAGAACCCCCCATTGTGAATTTTCCTCTCCAACTGAACCAAAATTATAAATTGACCAGGAATCATGTAGATAGTTTAACATCTTTCATGATATAAGCACGTGAAAATCTGCGCTCGGGATCAAAAAGATATGAATCGTTTGAAGATTTAGGGCAAAAGGACCCAAAAAATGGATCGGCGGGAATTTTTTCAAATTTTTACCTCTTTTTGTATTTGGAAAAATTTTCAAAAATTCCCCGTGCTCGCTGGGTGGAGCCTGTGGAAAGCTCTAATTCACTCTGGGAATCCTCCTTCTCTTTCCGCGGGTTTGGGTTTTCTTTGAAAATCGCCCTTTTTATACTCTTTTGGAAAAATTTCAAATTTGCCTCGAACCCGACTCCTTTGCAGTGGCAGATTCCGATTGGCTGTGGGCCTTAAATGGGAAAATTTCAACCTATAACGCGACGGCATGGAAACTTGAAAAATATAAAGAGTTAGGAGGCAACTTTACCTTTCTAGAAAGCTGAGAGAGAGCTCTATCGGATGGTTGCCATTTCTAGAAGCCTTCAGTGACTGAAAATCAAAAAATGTAGATTGGGCACAGCGAGAGAGGTAAGAAAACAGGAGTTAGCCACAAAAAATGAGCTGGGTACCATTTTATAACAGTACCTGTGTGTACTGTACTGGATGTGCGTTGTGTGTCGCGCGTGTTGTGGATTGATGGGGTGTGTGTGTTTGTGCATATGTGTTTGTGTGTGTGTGCATGTACGTGTGTGTGTGTGTGTGTGTTCACGTATGCATGTGTGTGTGCGTGTGTGTGCGTGTACGTCCATGTACGTATATGTATGTGTGTGTGCATGTCCATATGCATGTGCATGCACGTGTGTGTGCATGTGTCCATGTGCATGTGTGTGTGCGTGCGCTTGTACGTGTGCGTGTTGGTGTGGCGGTGATGTGTGTGCGTTTTGGTGTGGGTATGTGTGTCTGTGTAACAGTTTGCTTCTGTGTGTGTGTGTGCATGTGCGCATGTGTTTGTGTGTGTGTTGTTGCAAATCAGCAACACCCCTGGTGCAATCAGGTTCTAAGTGATATTTAGATCAAGTGTGATTGCACAACATTGAAACTCTCTCCAGTGTGATGAATTGTAAAATGAGAGAGGACTATCCATATTAGCGGCTGGTTCCTCAAATCTTTGATAGAATCTATTATTGCCCAACTTTAGAGGTTCAGATCCTAATTTTATCCTAGATTGCAATGAGCCAGGGATAAGAAATGCAAAATTGAAACAACTAACACTAAGATGGTTGATTGACCAAAGGAGTGGGAACCATTTTACTCATGGGAAATAGACACAAATCAGAAATACCGCATAAAACATATGCGCAGGTGATAGACATTTGTAATCAAAGTTTTGAAATGAAACAAACAACAAATGCAAAGGGGACCAAAAGCATTCACAGAGCCTTTGCATTGTTATTTTCAACATCAAAATTTGCATTCAACCACCAAAGGGAAAAAAGGCTGTTTGTTACAATCCTTGGAAGGGTCTGGTACTTCCAAAATCACTTGCTTGAAGATGAAATAATAGAAGCTTTCGGCAAAAAAAAAAAAAAAAAAAGTGTTCCCCTTTGAAAAAAATGCAGCCAATCTGGCTTTTTACAGTGCATTGGGTCGAACCCAGGAGCTGGAAAAACTTGAAAAAAACCATGGAAGCCATTTCCTCATTAACCAAGGAATTTAATTAAGAACATGGGGTGACCTGACAGACCCTCCCCGGACATTATGGCATGCTGGAGAGAATGGACCCTATCGCATTAAAAAAAATGGTTGGTGAAACGTCATTCTTCCATGGGCGCTTACCAGAAAAGTTTTTTTTGATTTTATCCCTACAAACTACAACCAAATTCAAAATTGATCATAGAATCTTGTAGATAAATTTCATCATCTTTCATTGATATAAAGAACGTGAAAATCGAGCTTTAGATCGAAATTATGCGATTTGAAGTTTAGGGCAAAAAAACAGCCAAAATCGGATCGGGGGCAAAAAAAGTTTGAATTTTACCTGTTTGGTCTTTGGAACATTTTTCAAATTTTCCCCACCCACTCCGGCCACTCAGGTCACTGGCCTGTTCTGCTTGGGTGGGGCCCTCTTGACCATTTTTTCATTCGGGTCGCGTGGTTTGTTTTTTGGCCCTTGGACACATGACAGCCCTGATTGGCGGTGGGCATTCTAGGGGAAAAATTTCCCCACCAACACCTCCGCTTAGCCATACATAACTTGAAAAATACATGGCGTTATGAGGACAAAATTACTTCTGGAAATTGAGAAAGAGCTCTATTCCAATGATGCCATTTCCAGAGGTTTTGAGTGTTTGAGTGCCTAGAAAATAAAATCTTATGGAAGAGGTCACGAGAATGGAAGGAAAGAGTTAAAGAGTTAGCCAACAAAATGAGCAGGGGGCACATTGGGATAAACATTTTGGCGACTCAAAGGGGTCATCTACCTCTAGATGGAACATACAGTTTCCTGAAGTAGTACATGGCATGGAGTCATTTAAATTTTTTGTTGAATCCCAACTGATCTAGCATGTTGCAGGCGGAAGGATGAATATCACTGATGGGAAGCAAGGACTGCAAAACATCTACAGGGACCCAGCAACGCTATGCCAAAGCACTTAGGAAAGCAAAACAACCTACAACAAAACCATGTGCACCAAGAATGAAGGAATGGAAAACCTAAGCTAATATTAACAAGGTGGAGAATGTTTACCTGTAGAAGCAATGCTTGAGATAGATTCCATTGACTGAGGACTTCTGCAGTTTCTTCAGCAATACAATGAAGCCAATGGAAGGCAATGTTGTTCGTGCACTTAATGGACCATGTATGGGCCACTCCAATGGCATCAATTTTGAATGGCCTTCCAGTGTTTTGCTCTATTTGCATCCCATTTTAACACTAGATCTCTAACTGGAAAGATCTACTTTGGCCTTCCTATCAAAAGGTCTTCTTGAATCAAGCTTTGATCTTCTCAAATTGCTTAGGTGCCTGGATCTCTGGATCTCTTGGAGCCCACAACTCTGCTATCTCACCTCCATGGGCCCAAACTCTAGCAACTCTAACACTTTAGGAGTTCCAATGTTGGCAACTCAAGTGACATGGGAAAGATTGCTCTCTTCCATAAACAAGCTTGAATGGAGGAGTTACATGTGGATCATCTTGGGGAGTTATACTATCAGCCCATAAGGCTGATTTCTTGGTATGACCAATGACCCTCTGATTCTTCATCAAGGAGTCCTCATAATGATCCTCAACAAGTTCCTGTATGTCGACTCCGCCTGGCATTACCTGAAAGGTAATAGTTTGATAATGAAGTGCTTAGGTAGATCCCATTCTTAACAACCCACTCAGTCACCTTGGATCCAAATGAATGCCAAGCAATTATCTGAGATTGTTGTAAGCAGGTATTACCAAATCTGGTTGCATCCCCTCTAAAAGTCTAAGAATGCTGGACTCATTTGCATCTTTGAGTGCTAAATGCTTCAGCCTACTGGTGAGATTCCATGACTTCAAAATCTATTTGTGCCTTGACTTGAAATTGGGATTTAATGACTCCAATGAAGTCACACCATTGCATGAGGGTGGTCAACTGAGATTAGAGCAATGGAAGGGTAGTAAGTCTTCTTTTCCTGTGAAGAATGCACAATGCTTACCACTCTTGACCCATGCATAGCAAATCACTACAATTTTTAGGAAATAATAACCAGCCTTCCTGATTTTTAGAGCTTTCACTCTCGATGTAATGGCTTGGTGATGCTAGGAATGGGGGCTGATTTTCTTCATGTATGCAATAGACCCCTAGCTCAGATTCTTCTACTTCTTGATAAGGATCAAAAGCACACCTTGTTTGCCCATTCATCAAGAGTTAGATCCGGGATGCTTCCAACCTTGGTGTCAGCTTCATCAGTGCTTGGGTGATCTTCTTGATCAAATGCTGAACAATTGGCATTGATCTGACTTGGAGTGTAGGGCTCAATGTGGAAGTTTGCAATAGGTTCAGACCTGATTGTAGCTTTGGTTCCATACCTCATTCTGAACAGCATGTGTGACCAATCAGCAGACAAATATCCTCCAATCTTGGCTGTGAAGTCCCTTGACAAGCATAGGGCAAAGAGTGGTGGAAGGTCTATAACTGATACATCTTGTAAAACAACAACATTTGGACATGCATGCAAGGTAAGACTCAAGTTTCTAATCACTCCAACTGTTGTTACTACTGTGTCCCATCCAGCTGCACTACCCCTTTGGATATGGTTTCATACTGGAGCCCTAGCTGATCAGCTATTTGTTTAGGCATCACTGAGCTACTTGCCCCGGAATCTATCATGCAATTGTGCACTAACTGATTTCCAATGATTAATGAAACATAGAAAGGAGGGGGCTTCAACATTTTACCTTGCTGTCCTCCATGATTCCCTTCAGGCTGGGCAGCATTTGTGAGCACTTTCTCTTGCATCTGAACTTGCTGATTCGAAGTTGGCCAGTCCTTCATGGCAGCTTGTAGCAAATCTCTTTGGCCTGGGATAGATAGGGATTCCCACATTGATATATTTACATTTTTTCTTCTTCATCTGATCAATGATACTGAATGGTGATGAAGGATCTCTTTGCTGTCCCTTGGTTGGCACATTCACTCCTTGCATGTGGGCAACAACTGGTATTTGAGTTGGTCTAGGAGCTGTTCTTGGCTGCCCTTGTGCATTTGAAATTGGATTTTGTTTGCCAACCATTTGTGGAGCCATAGAAGGTTGAGATTGGTTGGAGCTAATGGCTGTTCTTCACCCAAATTCCTTCTTTTTGACCTTGTGTTGGCTGCAACACACCTTGAGAAACTTTGATTCATGCCACAAAAATCTTCTGCTTGCCAGTTTACCATGTGGTGTCATTTGGGGCTGATTGCTGTTGGAATGTTTCTTGTTGTTGGTTGTTTCCTTGACTGCCCTCACCCTCCACACCAGTAGTTGTCACCATTAATGCTTGATTCAAAGCACCATTGAAGCACATGGATTGGTTTATGAGGTTCATTGCATGGAAAAAAACACCAATCATACTCCTGAGCAACATTGTTTTTGTGTTGGCACCAATGCCTTAGAGGCAGATATGGCATTTTGGATTATAGGGCTGAAATGGTCTATTGGCAGGAGGCCTTGTTTGATTTATATTTGCAGCTGGATTAGGTGGTCTTTGTGGTTGGTATGGCTGCCTGTTAGGCTGAGCTTGGGGCTGAAAGAAGGTCTAAAACCTTGGGCTTGTTGCCTCTTGAGAGTAACCAGCTCATTGCCTAAATTTTGCAATTGCTTCAGACTTCTTGAAGCTCATTTGGGGCACTTGGAGATGAAGTAGAAGCTTCATTTGAACTCTGATTTCTAGGAGTGGGAGAAGGAGCCAAATTAGGTGCTTGATTAGTGTTTGGGGGCTCTCTAAACTTGGAAACAATGGCATGGGAGGTCTAGGGGCTAGTTTTGCCAGCTTGGATCAAAAATTTTCAGCCCTAATGGCAATGCTATAAGCCATAGGGATAGTTATGCCTCCCATGGACTGAATCAACATAGAAATATCAGAATTTAGAGCTTTGAGATAGTAGAGAAAATCACCTTCTGCTGTTGGCCTGACTGCTACTGGAATTCTCTCCCAAGTCTTTTGAAATCTGAAGTTGAAATCATTCAGCTGCTCATTGGGAGCTCTCTCTTGATGGTTGTCAGCTACTCCAAAAGAGACAAGTTGTCTCCCTTCTCTCCAAATTGCTCATGAAGTGCTATACATAGCTGATTCCAATTTTGAATAGAACCAGCTCCAGGCTTCTAAACCATTGCAATGCTTTCCCCTTGAATGAAGATGCCAGCAATTTGACAGCCACTTGCATCTCATTGATTTCATGAATTGCACAAAGGTTGGCAATGTCTTTAACATGATCACCTGGAGTAGTCTGATTCTCTCCAGTGAAGTATGGAATGTTCTTCAAGGCTGCAATTGGAATTGGATGTTGTGCATTGAGGGAGCAAGTGGGCTGCTGCCTGTGAAATTGACATAGGGGTTTGTTTTGTGCCATTCTAATTGGTCTTAAAACCCTTGTTGATTGAATGAAAGGCCTACCAGGTGGAGGAGTTGAGAGAGTTCTGTTTGGTGGAGATGGAGACCTTTGGAATCTCCTCCCACTTTGCCTTACTCTTGGAGATAACTGCAGATATTCAAACAAACACCTCTTCTTCTCCAGCTCTTGACCTTGTGGTGATTCTTCTCATGAGTTTTCAGGCCTGCACTGCTGAAACCAGTTGATTCTTCCCCTTGGAGTCGCCAGATGTGCAATTTATAGCTCTTTTGAAGCAAGAAAATTGCAGCAGATGCACATCAACTTTGCTGCAATAAAAAATGAGACCTCTAAGGTCCCACCGGGTGCCAAAACTGTTGTTGCAAATCAGCAGCACCCCTGGATGCAAATCAGGTTCTAAGTTGATATTTCAGGCATCCAGTGTGATTGCACAATTGAAACCTCTCTCCAAGTGTGGGACTTTAAAAATGAGAGAGGAATCTCCAGATTAGAGGCTGGTTCCTCAAACTCCTCTGATTAGATCTATTATTTGCACAACTGCAGAGGTTCAGATCCTAATTTTATCCTAGATTGCAAGGAGACAGGGATAAGAAATGCAAAAAAAAATTGAAACTAAAACTAATGTGGATGCACCAAAGGAGTGGTGAACTTTTTTCTCATGCAAAAATAGACACAAATCAGAAATTGCAGCATAAAAAAACATCATGCACAGGTTGATAAGCTGTAATCAAAGGTTTGAAATGAAACAAACAACACATGCACAAAGGACTGAAAGCATTCACAGAGCCTGCATTGTGATTTTCAACATCAAAATCCTTGCATTCCAACACCAAAGAGGCAAAAAAGGCCTGTTACAATCCCTGGAAAAGGTCTGTACTTCAAAAAATCACTTGCTGAAGGTGAAAACAGAAGCTTGCTGTGCAAAAAAAGTGTTCCCCTTTGAAAAATGAGCCAAATCTGGCTTTTTACAGTGCATGGGTCGAACCCAGGAGAGAGAAAATGTAAAAAAAATGGGAGCCATTCCTCATTGACCAAAATTCATTAAAAATAGCATGGGTGACCTAACAGACCCATCCCTTGACATTTTTGACCATGCTGGAGAAGAATGCGACCCATTTTGCATTAAAATTTGTTGTTGAAACGTCGTCAGTTCTGTCCATGGGGCGCATACCAGAAGTGTTTTTTTTTTTTTTCTCCCTCCAAACTGAACCAAAATTCAAAATTGACCATGGAATCTTGTAGATAATTTCACCAGCTTTCCCATTGATATAAAGCACGTGAAAAACTGAGCTCTGGATCAAAAGATATGGCGATTTGAAGTTTTAGGGCAAAAACAGGCCAAAATCAGATCGGCGGGCAAAAAGTTTGAATTTTTACCCGTTTGGTCTTTGGAACATTTTTCAAAATTTTCCCACGCTCCACCACTCCAGGTGCCACATGGCACGTTCTGATTGGGTGGGGCCCTTGACCATTTTTTTTCCTTCGGGTCGCTTGGTGTTTTTTCGCCCTTGGACACGTGGCAGCTCCTGATTGGCTGCGGGCCTTCTAGGGGAAAATTTCCCACCAAAACTCTGCTAAGCCATAACTTGAAAAATACGTGGAGTTAGGAGGAAAACTTTACCTTTATGGAAAGCTGAGAAAGAGCTCTATCAAATGGTGCCATTTCTAGAAGGTTTTGAGTGCCTGGAAAAAAATATTCTGACTGAGGCACGAGAGAAGGAAAGATGTAAAGGAGTTAGCCAAAAAATGAGCAGGGGGCACATTTGGGATAGCATGTGTGTGTGTATGTATGTGTGTGCGTGTGCATGCGTGGGCGTGCGCACGTGTGTGTACATGTGCATGTGCTTGTGGCTATGTGCATGTGCATGTACCTATGTGTGTGCGTGTGCATGTGTGTACGTGTGAGTGGTTGTATGTGTGGGCGTGCATGCGTGCGTGTGTGCTTTTGTGTGCGTGTGTGTTCTTATGTGTGTTGGATTATCTTTGCGCGTGGGTATATGTTTGTGCGTGTTTATGTGTTCGTGTGTGTGTGTGGGTGTGTGTGCGTGTGCGTATGCGTGTGTATGTGTGTACGTGTGAATGGACGTGTGTGTGTGTGTGCATGTGCATGTGTGTGTTCATGTGTGTGTGCGTGTGCGTGTGTATGTTCGTGTGTGTGTGCGTGTGCGTGTGCGTGTGCACGTGAGCGTCTGCGCCCATATGCGTTTGTGTACATATGTGTGCGTGCGCTTGTGCGTGTACGTTTGCGTGTGCGTGCGCTTTTGTGTGCGCGTGTGTCCTTACATGTGTGTTTGTGTGTTTGTGTGATGTGTGTGTGTGCATGTGTGAGTGGGTGGACGTGCATTTGTCCGTGTCTGTATGCGTGTTCATGTGCGTGTGCGTGTGCGTGTGGATTTACATGTGCGTGTGCGTGTGCCTGTGTATTTGTGTGTGGGTGTGTGCGTGTGCGTGTGCGTGTGCATGTGCATGTGCGTGTACCTATGTGTGTGCATGTGCATGTGTGTACGTGTGAGTGGTTGAATGTGTGGGCGTGCATGCATGTGCGTGTGCATGTGCTTGTGTGTGTGCGTGTGTGTATCTGTATGTGTGTTTGTGTGTGTATCTGTATGCGCGAGCGTATATGTTTGTGTAGTGTTACATATGTGTGTGCATGTGTGTGTGTGGGTGTCGTGTGCATGTTTGTGCGTGCATGTGTGTGCATGTGTGTACGTGTGAATGGACCTGTGTGTGCGTGTGTGTGTGTATGTGTGTGTGTGTGTGTGTGCGGGCGCGCATGTGCATGTGTGTTTCTGTGTGTGTGTGCGTGTGCATGTGGGTATGCGTGTGCCTGTATGTATGTGTGCGTGTGTGTGTGTGTGCGTGTGCGTGTGTGTGAGTGCGTGTTCGTGTGCGTGTGCATGTGCGTGTGTGTGTGCTTGTGCGTGGGCGTGGGCATGTGCGTGTGCATGTGCTAGTGCGTGTGCATGTGCATGTGAGTGTGTGTACCTGTGCATGTGTGTGTGTGCGTGTGCATGTGTGCGTATGTTCGTGTGCGTGTGCAT
>CM034148.1:464005986-464035986 GCA_019776745.2 Taxus chinensis
TTATTCATTCTTGTAATTTGCATCACAAAAAGGAAGGGGGAAAGGCAACACTCTCCACCCAACCAAGACATCCAATGGGAAAAAATAATCCATTTTTCCCCATTGGCCCTCGAGCCCCAACCATATTGGAATGGATCATGATAAAACAACACATGACAACATAGCTTCTTTCACATATAACATACATTCACATGCACAAACAAAAAGATGTAGTTCTCAACTACAACAACAATTCCAATCAAAACAAAGGCTCCTTCTCCAAGCAAGCAAGCCAAGCAAGAGCAAGAACTATGGAGGTCTCCTTATGCCTCCCATGTTGAAATTGGGCATCCACCTAAAACAAACTGCCAAAACATAACCATCCCATAAACCTTATCCCTCCTCAACCCCTCCTTATCCCTCCTCAAAATTTATCCCTTATACCTCCCCAAAGTAAGAAATGCAAGCATATTCTTTTCCCTAGGTGGATCACAACCAACACTCCCTCCACAAGACAAGTGCCAATGGCAAATCCCTTATCCCTCCTCTGATAAACCTCATAGTCTTCTCTCCACACCATACCCTAAGAATTCTACCCATCCCTCTAAGAATTGCAAACACAAATACATTCAAATTTCATGTTAAAAGAGGAAACAACATCAATATTAAAAAGTGAGAGCCTACCTCTCCATGATGGAGACTTGCTTCCAAAACAACAGTCTTTATTACATCAAAACCCAATCCCAAATCAGCAAGGTAAATGTATGCACAATAAAATCCTCTTCTTCCACCAAGAAAGCTCCAAAATGCAAGAGAAATTTGACCCAAGAGTGCAATCTCCAAATTTCAACAACCTCAAATGAGAGAAAATTTTAATTTTTAAAGGAGATGGAGGGAGAGGATGATGTGGATTCCAAGTGGGATGCCACATCATTGTTCCTCATCCCAAGAGCATTCAACATCAAGGAAAAATAAATCATAATAAATGAAAATGACAAAATTACTTACATCAACAATGTAGCCCATACCCCAAAAGAAATGCATTTAAATTTTGTACGACAAGTGCAATCAATAATTACACAAAAAACATGTCAAAATGCAATAAAATAATTTGATTTTGACTCCAAATTAATAGGCATGGTTGGTGGAGGATTTTGAGAGGTGTGGGACAAGTTTAACTTGTCCCACAAGCCTCCAAATTTTTCCTTCAAGTTCAAATTTGAATTTTAAAGAGGAAGGAGTGTTTGACCTTCCAAAATCAGCCTTACAACCTCTTACACAATCTATCACTTCACTTACACAACCCATACTTGGTAACTTACACACTCTTTTAAAATGCATTTATTTTAATGACATTTATTTTTTTACAAACTTTAGACACAACCATATATTTAATTACCATATGGTTATAAAATATATAAATAAATTTCATTTTCAACCAAGACAATAACATTTAATTTCACCTTCCACATCCTATTTAATTTAATTAAATTTTAACTATATGACTCTCACATCATACTATCACTTTTAAATAATTAAAACAAAAGCACATGACAAATAAAATACACACAACAATAATTAAAAAGGGAACACATAATAAAAACACACATATGCCCCTATGGTCACAATAATGGAAATCCTCCCATGGGAAATCCTAACTAAACACACAATCAAATGCAACTGCCATGGTGACCTTGTTGATTTTACACTGAATTCCAGTATGGTTAGTCTCCAGTCCCCCAACATTGTTGTGATTTTAACCTGCAAAATGCAAAATACCTCCTTCGGCCTCGTGGCCATATCAGAACATCTAAATGATATATAAACATTAGATCCAAATCACAACAATATCAAGATTCAATATTTATCATTAAAATTCAATTTGTAACTATATCATCATCCAATAGATTTCTATACTAGAGCTATTCATAATAATCAATGTCACATGTCTAAAATTAACATCAATAACCTGTCCATGTCAACTAGTATATCATCATCCACATAACAATAAAAATGTCTCAATGATCCTCAAGAAAAACATTTGAATCTAGATCAATATTAATCCAGGATCTAACATCTAACCATCATACTAATAAAAACATAATAATATCCATAATAATCCCTGATACATCATACTACATCAAAACATAATAATATCCAAAATGTGACCAATAGTGTCAGGATCAATATCTGAATAGTGTCCAAGGAAAGTGGGCACTACATCCCCCTCCCCTTAGACTTGACTTCCTCCTGGAAGTCATTGGAAAAAATGTGGAAACTGTATTCGTAAAGCAGTAGCATCCTCCCAAGTGGCTGCATTCTCATCATATCTGTCCCACTGCACCCGTACCTAATCAATATCTCTGCCTCAAAGGCCCAGGGTCCTGCGATCTATGATACAGACGGGCTCCACCATCAATTCTCCCTGATCCTACACCTGCAATGATGTCCAATCCAGCACATGAGAAGGATCTGTGATATATCTCCTAAGAACAGAAACATGAAACACATCATGTATGTGAGACAAGCTGGGTGGCAATGCTAGACGGTAGGCCAACAGGCTAATACCCTCCAAGATCTCAAAAGGTCCAACGAACCAAGGAGATAACTTAAAACATTTTCCATAATGGATCGGGCTCCTATGTGGCCTAACATGAAGGAAAACCTTCATGCCCACATCAAAATTACGCTCGGTTCTATGCTGATCAGCGTACTTCTTCTACCTATCAGGTGCCTCCTGCAATCTCTACCTGATCAACACTACCAGCTACTCCATGTCCTGTAAGAGAGCTGGTCTAAGAGATACTCTATCCTCCAACCTATCCCAACTAAGGGGTGTCCTGCACTTCCCACCATACAAGGCCTAAAAAGGAGCCATGCCTATAGAACTCTAGAAACTATTATTGTAGGAAAACTCCACAAGGTACAGATACTCCTCCCACTTAGACTGATGATCCATCATGTACATCCTAAGCATGTCCTCCAAAATTTGATTCACCCTCTCAGTCTATCTATCTGTCTCTGGGTGATAGGATGTGCTAAAGTTAATCTTCATCCTGAGAACATACTGCATGGTAGTCCAGAAATGGGAAGTGTATAAAGGATCGTAGTCACAAATGATCTTTTGCGGAATCCCGTGTAACCTGAAAATCTCATCCAAGTAAACACGTGCCACCGCACTAGCTTTATAGGTGGTCTTTACTGGTGAAAAGTGAGCTAATTTTGTCAATTTATCAACCGTGACCATGATGGCATCATGATGATAGCTCGACATTGGTAACCCAACAATGAAATCCATGGAAATGGTGTCCCATTTCCACTCCGGTATAGCATGAGGATAGAGAAGGCCAGCTGAATGCTGATGCTCCGCCTTCACTTTCTGGAACTCTAAACAACGTGATACAAACTGAGCCACATCCCTACAAAGACCTCTCCAGTGATATAACTGTCTCAAGGTGGCGTGCATCTTCTTCACCCCAGGATGGGTTGAATAGGGTGCACGATGTGCCTCTGTCAAGATGTCCTGCCTCAAGTCTCTGTCCCTAGGAACATAAATCTGACCTCTGTGCCTGAGAAGACCATCTTCCTCTAGTGAGAAACCATCAAATTTCCCCTCAAGGGGTCTCTGGGACTCAATCTCTGCTCAGGCTACAATGTAGAAACTATCAAGAGGAAGCTACTGAAGGATCCTGCTCCGTAAATCTGTGCTCACTAAAGTAGCCATGCCCAAATGCCTCTATCTACTGAGAGCATCTACAACCAAATTCTCCTTCCCCTTCACATGCTCTATCTCCATGTCATACTCATAAAGCAACTCCATCCAACCTCTCTGACGAGCGTTTAGATTGGGCTGTGTGAAAAGGTGGTGAAGACTCAAATGATCTATCCTGAGTGTGAATCTCTGACTAAGAAGAAAGTGTTTCCATCAAACTAAAGCATGCACAACTACCACAAGCTCAAGATCATGGGTGGGATAATTAAGCTCGTGATCCTTGAGTTTGCGAGACTAAAAAGCTACAACTCTTCCTTCCTACATAAGAACACCTCCAAGGCCTGCTAACAAAGCATCTGTGCATACAAAGAACTCACCATGTGGATCTGGCACTGCAAGAATGGGTGTTGTAGTGAGATATTCCTTCAGTGTCCTGAAGGCCTGCTCACACCTGTCTGACCAAACAAATTTCTTCCCTTTCCGCTAAAGGGAAGTGATGGGGTGTGTTATCCGAGAGAAGTCCTACACAAATCTCCTGTAATACCCTGCTAACCCCATGAAGCTACGCACCTCTGTCATTGTAGTGGGTACTGGCCAATCCATAATGGCTCTAATCTTGGAAGGATTGACTGTGATACCTTCACCTGAGATGATATGACCCAAGTATTGAATCTCTGACTGAAAGAAATCACACTTCTCCAAGCTCCCAAAAAGATGCTGCTCATGAAGACACTGAAGAACCTGTCGAAGGTGCCCCTCATGTTCCTCACGCGTACGTGAGTAAATCAGAATGTCATCAAGAAATATGAGCATGAAGTGGTCTAGAAAGGTCCTGAATACCCCTTTCATCAAACTCATAAACACAGCGGGGGCATTCGTCAAACCAAAAGGCACCACTATGAACTCATAGTGCCCATACCTCATACGAAAAGCAGTCTTATGGATGTCTGTCTCTGTAATCCTCAAATGATGGTACCCAGACTTGAGATCAATCTTAGAGAACACTGTGGCCCCTTTCATTTGATCAAACAAGTCATCAATGCATGGCAGGGGATAACAATTCTTGATCGTTACCTTATTCAGCTGGCAATAGTCTATGCACAACCGCAAGGATCCATCCTTCTTCTTAACAAAAATAACCGGTGCACCCCAAGGGGATACACTAGGACAGATAAGGCCTTTCTCTAGAAGGCCCTCTAGCTACAACTTGAGCTCACAGAGCTCTGGGGTGGTCATCCGATAAGGAGTTTGTGAGATAGGCTCTACTCCTAGAACAAGATCAATATGGAAATCAATCTCATGTGGGGGTGGCATCCCCGGTAGCTCCTCTGGAAAAACATATGCATACTCTCTCAAAATGGGATGGTCATCTAGTGATGGCCCACTAGACCCATCCTCTATCCGGTCACTGACTGTGACTACATACATCTAACAACCCCGTCGCACACACCACTTGAGTTGCATAGCACAGATAGTGCAAATAGAAACAGGTCTCCTGACCCTAGAAATCACTGACTCAACTCTAAGATCGTCTACACAAGATATAGTCTTATGATAAAAATCCATCCTAGCCCTATGTGCAGACAACCAATCCATGCCTAAAATGACTCCATACAAGCCCAAAGGAAGTACATGGAGATCTGAAGTGGTGGTGAAAGGTCCCAAGTTAACAACGCACTCCTTTACTAAGGAGTCTATCGAGACCTTGGCTCCCAAAGCCATCTCTACATCCCAACTATGACCCTGTCTAACAGCCACCAGCCTGAATCGCTCTACTAAGGATGGTACAATAAATGAATCAGAAGAACCAAATTCAAACAATATGGAGGTAGGAACACCTCCGATACTACCTGGGGTCTCAATGACCGTGCTCTGGTGCTCAGCCTAGTGGTTCTCGACCGCTATGTAGATCCTTTAACTCCGTCCCATGTCTCCAACTGTAGGCTCTGAGATGGGTGCCTTACCCTTATTAGGGTTGTGGGGGCAATCTCTCCAAAAGTGTCTTGCTACTCCACACCCGAAGCAACCACCTGACGCCCTCCAAACTGTTGCACCGCCAGAAGGTTCCATAGAGGTAGGTGATGTGGACCCTGATGATCTAGCCATAGTCTACTATGGCCTCTATGGTCAAGCTCCTGCTGACTGAGCTCTAGCTCCACCCTGTGTCCTTGTGGGACCCCTAGGAGGCCCCATGCTCTGACCTCTCTGTGCATCAACTCTCTGAGGAGGCCAAAAAGGTGGGCGAGACTGCTACTGTTGTTGCTGTGGCCTGAAAGATGACTGTGAAGAATTCTGACCACCACGAGGAAGAGGAGCCAACCCCCTCGATCTACTATTCTGCAACTGCTGAATATGGCTCCTAACCCGGTCTCTAGCCTGCTGGGTTTTACCCTGAGTCTCCTCTACAATGTAGGCCTTCTCAACGGCCTCTGCTAATGTCTGTGGGCAGTGAATCCAAACAGCACCTTCAATGTCTATATTAAGGCCTCAGATGAACATGTGGATCCGCACCTGCTCATCCTGCATGTAATCAACGTACTGAAGTAGGTCCAAGAACCTACTCTCATACTCAGCCACTGTAAGGGAAGCCTGTCGAAGGTTGTGGAACTCATCGATCCTCTGATGTATGAATCTCCATGGTAAGTATCTACTCCTGAATCTCTCCTCAAACAGCTCCTAAGTGACTGTCTCTGAATCTATATGGAGCTTCTGCTCCTCTTTCCTCCACCATACTCCAGCTTCGTCCTTCAATAGATGAATCGCAACACAAGCTTTCGTGTTGCTAGAACAAGGACAAAGCTTAAAGCAACCACTCAAGCTAACCAGCCAGGCCTTTGCCTGGAAACCACCTATGTTACCTGAATAATGTGAGGGCCTAAGCTTCAGGATCTTCCTGATATGATCCGCAGCTGTGGTCTGACAGCCTCTGGGCCTCTCTATAAGCTCATCCCTAATCCTAGGGCTTCGAGACCTCTCTCTATGCTCCAGAACTCTGTCATCCTTCCTCCTAGGTGGTGAATCTACTCTGACTGACTCTACATGAAAATTCTCTCCTCCATCCTCCTCATCATGTGGAGGAGGTGCATGTCCCTCAATGGAAGTATCTCTATCCTATCTACCTGAGCGCCCTCCTATTGATCCTCCGCGTAAGGTGACATTAACATCCTGGAGGGTTTGTAAAATATGTGGTAGGATAGCTACTAAACCCTAGTCTGGTGTGGTGGTGGCAGTGACTCTTAGCCTCTACAAATGTTCCTCCTACTCCGTCTGAGCTCCCTGTACAGACTAGAGTGGGAGTTAGTTCATTACCTTGAGTTTTCTTCAGTTTTCTAAGTTTACTAACATGTTCATTTTTTCAATTTGTTTTGTTTTCTAGATTATCAATTTGCTAGTTTTAGGTTTCAAGTCTCAATGTTTCTAGTGTGCCCAATGGTCCAAGATTTTGAACCACTACTCTGATACCAAGTGTAATGCCTGCTTCAACTACCACTTGAGACCAAGAAACAAACTAGGAAAATTATGGAATAATTTTCTTTTTGTTGTAAGAAGGGTTTACAAACAAGTAGCAAGATACTAGTTTGAAACCAATAGGTTCTGGAATAGATTCTAATTAACCAAACACAATATTTCCATCTTTATCTTATAACAAGTTTGCAAGGTTCCAATTTGGGGGTTACAAGTTTTACTAAGGTTCAGGGAGAAATTTATCACCAGGCATGCTCTCTATCAAGCCCTGAAATTCAAATAGATTTTTCACATACTTCGATTTATCAAAACTTTCCTAAACTAGGCTCATTGGATAGGAAATTTTCTCACCTTTCCAACCATATAAAGAAGTCCTCCTAAATCCTTGTAAAACTTAAGTTATGGTCGGGCGGAGTTTTAAGGGAAAATTTTCCCTTAGAGGTCCGCGGGGATAGGGAGAAAATTGGGAAATTTTTCCCAAACGCCACGTGTCATCACGTGATTCATTCAGGCGAGTGGGTCGTGGGGAAACATTTGAAATTTTTCCCAAAACCAAAGTCTCAATTTTCCAAAGGAAAATTTTCCTCCATGCCTCCGCACATGCTCAAATGGCCACGTGGCGCTTTGTGATTAGCCGTGGGCCGGCGGAGGAAAAAGAGAATTTTTTCCAAAAGGAAAAAAGGGTTAGGTTTTCCATTTTGATCCGTGCACCCCCCTACCATGTGTCAGCACGTGATTGGTTGGGGCCGTGGGTTTGTGGGGAAATTTGTGAAAATTTTCCCAAGGCAAAATTTTTAAAAAGTTAAGTTTTTAATAATGTTCTGCCCCTCTAAGGTGCCACGTGGCAACTTATGATTGGATGAGAGGGTGGCGGGGCCACATAAATTTTTAGGAAATTTTTCCAAAGTTCAAAATTTAAATTTTTCTAAGGTCGAATTATTTCATTTTTGGTTTGGGATGGCCATTTTGAAGTAAAACTTCAAATGGCCATAACTTTTGATAAGAAGCTCCATTTTTGGTAAACTTGGACTTTTCAGAAAGATCTCGGAGTCCTCTTTTCATAGTAATCATAAATTTTAGAATTTGATAACATTTAAAGGTTCAATTTTAAGAAATAGATCTGCAGGGTTCGTAATTTAAGACTGGCAAATTTTATAACTTTTAAGTTTTGTTCAATTTGATTTCTTTTCTCCTCAGCATGCAACTAGAACATGAAGGGATGGTCTAGGATGACTTTAAGATTGTTTCCAAGATTCAATTCCTTGATTTCTTTCCCATTTGCATTTTTACATATTTTGACAGAATTCAAATTACGCAAGTATAATTTCTAGTTTTGAAGGGGATCTTGTTCATTTTAATTGCTGAGTGCCACAAGGTTTCTTATACATTAGTACATATTAATTTAATTGTCTCATTCCTTAATTTTAGTCATAACTCTAAACTATACATCAGTTGCATTATTTATTTATTTATTTTAAAAACCAGAGTTACAATTTAAAACAGAGTTATTTCTTGCACGAGTTTACAATTTAATATGCAGATTTCAACTAAGGGAAAACATACCAATTTCCTCTCTCAGTCATCAAATTGATTCAACACACACTTACATTCAAAATGCAAAGTGGATTTCAATTCTAAGACTTAATTCAAAGTATCTAATTTCTGTCAGTTTCCTTTATACGTACTCTCTTTTCTAAAACAACGTTTGCATGATATAACAGTCCTTAAAATTTACAACACAATAATGCAATTGAACAAGGAACATGATTCTTTCATTGATTTCAAACAACACATTACAATTTAACTCCCTTCCAGTTGATTGAATTTTACATTTTCAATTTCCAAAAGGATACAAGTATATCATTTCAATTTCATTTCTTTACAAGTAAAATTAGAATTACAATTCTTCTCTACATTCCTCAAATTTGATTACATCTTTCTAATAACAAGGTAAACATCTCACATATCTATATCAATTACATTCATCCACTTGAGGTGGGTGGGGTTACATTAAAACTGTTCAAAGGAATGACTGTGAAACTGTATTCTTCTTTCTCCAAATAGCAACTTGCTGATTTCTTCATTTTTGTAATTTACATCACAACAAGGAAGGGGGAAAGGCAACACTCTCCACCCAAAAAAGATATCCAATGGGAAAAGAGAAGCCATCTTTCCCCATTGGCCCCCGAGCCCCAACCATATTGGAATGGAGCATGATAAAACAACACATGGCAACATAGCTTCTTTCACATATAACATACATTCACATGCACAAGGAAATGCACAAAATAAAATATGTAGTTCTCAACTACAACAACAATTCCAATCAAAAAAATGCTCCTTCTCCAAGCAAGCAAGCCAAGCAAGAGAAAGAATTGTGGAGGTCTCCTTATGCCTCCCATGTTGAAATTGGGCATCCACCTAAAACAAACCGCCAAAACATAACCATCCCATACACCTTATCCGTCCTCAACCCCTCCTTATCCCTCCTCCAAATTTATCCCTTATACCTCCCCAAAGTAATAAATGCAAGCATATTCTTTTCCCTAGGTGGATCCCAACCAACAATCCCTCCACAAGACAAGTGCCAATGGTAAATCCCTTATCCCTCCTCTGATAAAACCTCATAGTCTTCTCTCCACACCATGCCCTAAGCATTCTACCCATCCCTCTAAGAATTGTAAACACAAATACATTCAAATTTCATGATAAAAGAGGAAACAACAACAATATTAAAAAGGTGAGATCCTACCTCTCCATGATGGAGACTTGCTTCCAAAACAACAATCTTTATTACATCAAAACCCAGTCCCAAATCAGCAAGGTAAATGTATGCACAATCAAATCCTCTTCTTCCACCAAGAAAACTCCAAAATGCAAAAGAAATTTGACCCAAGAGTGCAATATCCAACTTTCAACAACCTCAAATGAGAGGAAATTTTAATTTTTAAAGGAGATGGAGGAAGAGGATGATGTGGATTCCAAGTGGGATGCCACATCATTCTTCCTTGTCCCAATAGCATTCAGCATCAAGGAAAAATAAATCATAATAAATGAAAATGACAAAATTACTTACATACACAATGTAGCTCATACCCCAAAAGAAATGCATTTAAATTTTGTAAGATAAGTGCAATCAATAATTACACAAAAAACATGTCAGAATGCAATAAAATAATCTGATTTTGACTCCAAATTAATAGGCATGGTTGGTGGAGGATTTTGAGAGGTGTGGGACAAGTTTAACTTGTCCCACAAGCCTCCAAATTTTTCCTCCAAGTTCAAATTCGAATTTCAAAGAGGAAGGAGTGTTTGACCTTCCAAAATCAGGCCTTACAACCTCTTACACAATCTATCACTTCACTTACACAACCCATACTTGGTAACTTACACACTCTTTTAAAATGCATTTATTTTAATGACATTTATTTTTTGACAAACTTTAGACACAACCATATATTAAATTACCATATGGTTATAAAATATATAAATAAATTTCATTTTCAACCAAGGCAATAACATTTAATTTCACATTCCACATCCTATTTAATTTAATTAAATTTTAACTATATGACTCTCACATCATACTATCACTTTTAAATAATTAAAACAAAAGCACATTACAAATAAAATACACACAACAATAATTAAAAAGGGAACACATAATAACCACACACATATGCCCCTATGGTCATAATCATGGAAATCCCCCCATGAGAAATCCTAACTAAACACACAATCAAACACAGTTGCAATGGTGATCTTGTTGATTTCACACTAAATTCCAATATGGTTAGTCTCTAGTCCCCCAACATTGTTATGATTTTAACCTTAAAAAATACAAAATATCTTCTTTGGCCTCGTGGCCATATTAGAACATCTAAATGATATATAAACATTAGATCCAAATCACAACAATATCAAGATTCAATATTTATCATTAAAATTCAATTTGTAACTATATCATCATCCAATAGATTTATATACTAGAGCTATTCATAATAATCAATGTCACATGTCTAAAATTAACATCAATAACCTGTCCATGTCAACTAGTATATCATCATCCACATAACAATAAAAATGTCTCAATGATCCTCAAGCAAAACATCTGAATCCTGATCAATATTAATCTAGGATCTAACGTCTAACCATCATAGTAATAAAAACATAATAATGTCCATAATAATCCCTGATACATCATACTAGAGCAAAACATAATAATATCCAAAATGTGACCAATAGTGTCAGGATCAGTATCTGAATAGTGTCCTAGGAAAGTGGGCACTACATCCCCCTCCCCTTAGACTAGAATTCCTCTTGTAAGTCATTGGAAAAAATGTGGAAATTGTACTCGTAAAGTAGTAGCATCCTCCCAAGTGGCTGCAGTCTCATCATATCTGTCCCACTGCACCCATACCTGATCAATCTCTCTGCCTCGAAGGCCCAGGGTCCTACGATCTATGATACGAACGGGCTCCACCATCAACTATCCCTGACCCTAAACCTACAATGATGTCCAATCCTGCACATGAGAAGGATCTGTGATATATCTCCTAAGAACAGAAACATGAAACACATCATGTATGCGAGACAAGCTGGGTGACAATGCTAGACGGTAGGCCAACGGGCCGATACACTCCAAGATCTCAAAAGGTCCAACGAACCGAGGATATAACTTAGAACCTTTTCCATAATGGATCGGGCTCTTATGTTGCCTAACATGAAGGAAAACCTCCACGCCCACATCAAAATTACGCTTGATTCTATGCTGATTAGCGTACTTATTTTGCCTATCCTGTGCCTCTTGCAATCTCTACCTGATAAACACTACCTACTGCTCCATGTCCTATAAGAGGGCTGGTCCAAGAGATACTCTATCCTCCAACCTATCCCAACTAAGGGGTGTCCTGAACTCCCTACCATACAAGGCCTGGAAAGGAGTCATGCCTATAGAACTCTGGAAACTATTATTGTAGGAAAACTCCACAAGGTACATATACTCCTCCCACTTAGACTGCTGATCCATCACGTACATCCTGAGCATGTCCTCCAAAATCTGATTCACCCTTTCATTCTGTCCAGCTGTCTCTTGGTGATAGGCTATGCTGAAGATAATCTTCGTCCCGAGAACATACTGCATGGTAGTCCAGAAATGGGAAGTGTATAAAGGATCGAAGTCACAAATGATATTTCACGGAATCCTGTGTAACCTGACAATCTCATCCAAGTAAACACATGCCACCGCACTAGCTTTATAGGTGGTCTTTACGAGTGAAAAGTGAGCTACTTTTGTCAATTTATCAACCGTGACCATGATGGCGTCGTGATGATATCTCGACATTGGTAACCCAATAATGAAATCCATGGAAATGGTGTCCCATTTCCACTCCAGTATAGCATGAGGATAGAGAAGGCCAACTGGATGCTGATGTTCAACCTTCACTTTTTGGCACTCTAAAAAATGTGACACAAACTGAGCCACATCCATGCAAAAACCTCTCAAGTGAAATAATTGTCTCACGGTGGCGTGCATCTTCTTCATCCCCGGATGGGCTGAATAGGGTACACGATGTGCCTCTGTCAAGATGTCGTGCCTCAAGTCTCTGTCCCTAGGAACATAAATCTGACCTCTATGCCTAAGAAGACCATTTGTTTCTAGTGAGAAACCATCAAATTTCCCCTCAAGGGGTCTCTAGGACTCAATCTCTGCTCGGGCTGCAATGTAGAAACTATCAAGAGGAAGTTGTTGAAGGATCCTGCTCTATAAATCTTTGCTCACCAAAGTAGCCATGCTCAAATGCCTCTGTATGCTGAGAGCATCTACAACCACATTTTCCTTCCCCTTCACATGCTCTATCTCCATGTCATACTCACAAAACAACTCCATCCAACGTCTCTGAAGAGCGTTTAGATTGGGCTGCTTCAAAAGGTGGCGAAGACTTAAATGATCTGTCCTGAGTGTGAATCTCTGACCAAGAAGAGAGTGTCTCCATCGAACTAAAGCATGCACGACTGCCGCAAGCTCAAGATCATGGGTAGGATAAGTAAGCTCGTGATCCTTGATTTTGTGAGACTCAAAAGCTACAACTCTACCCTCATACATAAGAACACCTCGAAGGCCTGCCAACGAAGCATTTGTGCATACAAAGAACTCACCATGTGGATCTAGCACTACACGAATGGGTGCTGAAGTGAGATATTCCTTCAGTATCCTAAAGGCCTACTCACACCTTCTTGACCAAACAAATTTCTTCCCTTTCCGCTGAAGGGAAGTGATGGGGTGTTCTATCCAAGAGAAGTCCTACACAAATCTCCTGTAATACCCTGTTAACCCCATGAAGCTGCACACCTCTGTCACTGTAGTGGGTACTGGCCAATCCATAATGGCTCTAATCTTGGAAGCATTGACTGTGACACCTTCACCTAATATGATATGACCCAAGTATTGAATCTCTGACTGAAAGAAAGCACACTTCTCCAAGTTCCCAAAAAGTTGCTGCTCACGAAGACACTGAAGAACTTGTCAAAGGTGCCCCTCATGCTCCTCACAGGTACATGATTAAATTAGAATGTCATCAAGAAATATGAGCATGAAGCAATCTAGAAAGGTCCTAAATACCTCATTCATCCAACTCATAAACACAGCGGGGGTATTCGTCAAACCAAAAGGCACCACTGTGAACTCATAGTGCCCATACCTCGTACGAAAAGCAGTCTTATGGATGTCTGTCTCTGTAATCCTCAATTGATGGTACCCAGACTTGAGATCAATCTTAGAGAACACCATGGCCCCTTTCATTTGATCAAACAAGTCATCAATGCGTGGCAGGGGATAATGATTCTTGATCGTTACCTTATTCAGCTGGCGATAGTCTATACACAACCACAAGGATCCATCCTTCTTCTTAACAAAAATAACTGGTGCACCCCAATAGGATACACTAGGACAGATAAGGCCTTTCTCTAGAAGGCCCTCCAGCTGCAACTTGAGCTCACAGAGCTCTGGGGTGGTCATCCGATAAGGAGCTCGTGAGATAGGCTCTTCTCCTAGAACAAGATCAATATGGAAATCAATCTCACGTGGGGGTGGCATCCCCGGTAGCTCCTCTGGAAAAACATCTGCATACTCTCTAAAAATGGGATGGTCATCTAGTGATGGCCCACTAGACCCATCCTCTGTCTGATCACTGACTGTGACTGCATACATTTGACAACCCCATTATACACACCACTTGAGCTGCATAGCAGACATAGTGAAAATAGAAAAAGGTCTCCTGACCCTAGAAATCATCGACTCAACTCCAAGATCTTCTACACAAGATATAGTCTTATGATAACAATCCATCATGGCCCTCTGTGCAGACAACCAATCCATGCCTAAAATGAATCCATACGAGCCCAAAGGAAGTACGCGGAGATCTGAAGTGGTGGTGAAAGGTCCCAAGTTAACAACACACTCCTTTATTAAGGATTCTACCGAGACCTTGGCTCCCGAAGCCATCTTGACATCCCAACTATGACCCTATCTAATAGCCACCAGCCTGCATCACTCTACTAAGAATGGTGCAATAAATGAATCAGAAAAACCGGAGTCAAATAATATGGAGTTAGGAATACCTCTGATACTACCTGGGGTCTCAATGACCATGCTCTGGTGCTCGGCCTGGCGGTTCTCAACCATTGTGTAGATCATGTGACTCCATCCCATGTCTCCAACTGTAGGCTTTGAGATGGGTGCCTTACCCTTATTAGGGTTCTGGGGGCAATCTCTCCAAAACTGTCCCGCTACTCCACACCTGAAGCAACCACATGACGCCCTCCAAACAGCAGCACCACCAGAAGGTGCCCTAGAGGTAGGTGTTGTGGACCCTGATGATCCAGCCATAGTCTTCTCTAGCCTCTGTGGTCGAGCTCCTGCTGACTGAGCTCTAGCTCCACCTTGTGTCCTGGTGGGACCCTTAGGAGGCCCCATGCTCTGACCTCTCTACGCATCAACTCTCTGAGGAGGCCAAAAAGGTGGACGGGACTGCTGTTGTAGCCTGAAAGATGACTGTGAAGAATGCTGACCACCACGAGGAAGAAGAGCCGACCCCCTCGATCTACTATCTTGCAACTGCTGAATACGGCTCCTAGCCTGATCTCTAGCCTACTGGGTTTTACCGTGAGTTTCCTCTGTAATGTAGGCCTTCTCAACGGCCTCTGTTAATGTCTGTGGGTAGTGGATCCGAACAGCACCTCCAATGTCTATATTAAGGCCCCGAATGAACCTGTGGATCCGCACCTGCTCATCCTGCATGTAATCAACGTACTGAAGTAGGTCCAAGAACCTACTCTCATACTCGGCCACTGTAAGGGAAGCCTGTCGAAGGTCATGGAACTCATCCATCCTCTGCTATATGAATCTCCGTGGCAAGTATCTACTCCTGAATCTCTCCTCAAACAGCTCCCAAGTGACTGTCTCCAAATCTATATGGAGCTTCTACTCCTCTGTCCTCCACCATACTCCAGGTCCATCCTTCAGTAGATGAATCGCAACACGAGCTTTCGTGTTGCTAGAATAAGGACAAAGCTTAAAGCAACCGCTCAAGCTAACCAGCCAGGCATCTGCCTGGAAACCACCTATGTCACCTGAATAATGTGAGGGCCTAAGCTTCAGGATCTCCCTGATATGATCCGCAGCTGTGGTCTGATGGCCTCTGGGCCTCTCTATAAGCTCATCCCTAATCCTAGGGCTCTGAGACCTCTCTCTATGCTCCAGAACTCTGTCACCCTGCCTCCTAGGTGGTGAATCTGCTCTAACTAACTCTGCATGAAAATTCTCTCCTCCATCCTCCTCACCATGTGGAGGAGGTGCATGTCCCTCAATGGAAGTATCTCTATCCTGTCTGCCTGAGCGCCCTCCTACAGATCCTCCGCGTAAGGCAGCATTAACATCCTGGAGGGTCTCTAAAATATGTGGTAGAATAGCTGCTAAACCCTGGTCTGGTGGTGGTGGTGGTGGTGGTGACTCTGAGCCTCTGCGAATGTTCCTCCTGCTCCGTCTGAGCTCCCTGCATAGACAAGAGTGGGAGTTAGTTCATTACCTTGAGTTTTCTTCAGTTTTCTAAGTTTACTAACCTGTTTATTTTTTTCAATTTGTTTTGTTTTCTAGATTATTAATTTGCTAGTTTTAGGTTTCAAGTCTCAATGTTTCTAGTGTGCCCAATGGTCCAAGCTTTTGAACCACTGCTCTGATACCAAGTGTAATGCCTGCTTCAACTACCACTTGAGACCAAGAAACAAACTAGGAAAATTATGGAATAATTTTTTTCTTATAAGAAGGGTTTACAAACAAGTAGCAGGATACTAGTTTGAAACCAATAGGTTCTAGAATAGATTTTGATTAACCAAACACAAGATTTCCATATTTATCTTATAACAAGTTTGTAAGGTTCCAATTTGGGGGTTACAAGTTTTACTAAGGTTCAGGGAGAAATTTATCGCCAGGCATGCTCTTTATCAATCCCTGAAATTCAACTAGATTTTTCACACACTTATAATTATCAAAACTTTCCTAAACTAGGCTCATTGGATAGGAAATTTCCTCACCTTTCCAACCATATAAATAAGTCCTCCTAACTCCTTATAAAACTTAAGTTATGGCCGGGCGGAGTTTTAGGGGAAAATTTTCCCGTAGAGGTCCACGGGGATAGGGAGAAAATTGGGAAAATTTTCCCAAATGCCATGTGTCATCACGTGATTCGTTCAGGTAGGCGGGTCATTTGGAAACATTTGAAATTTTTTCCAAAACCAAAGTCTCAATTTTCCAAAGGAAAATTTTCCTCCATGCCTCCGCACTTGCTCAAATGGCCACATGGCACTTTGTGATTCGTCGCGGGCCGGCAGAGGAAAAAGAGAAATTTTTCCGAAAGGAAAAAAGGGTTAAGTTTTCCATTTTGATCCTTGCACCCCCCTACCACGTGTCAGCATGTGATTTGTTGGGGGCCGCGGGTTTGCGGGGAAATTTGTGAAAATTTTCCAAAGGAAATTTTTTCAAAAACTTAAGTTTTTAATAATGGCTTGCCCCTCCAAGGTGCCATGGGGAAACTTCTGATAGGATGAGAGGGTGGCAGGGCCGCGGAAATTTTTAGGAAATTTTTCCAAAGTTCAAAATTTAAATTTTTCTAAGGTCAAATTATTTCATTTTTGGTTTGGGATGACCATTTTGAAGTACAACTTCAAATGGCCATAACTTTTGATAAGAAGCTCCATTTTTGGTAAACTTGGACTTTCTGGAAATCTCTCGGAGTCCTCTATGCATAGTAATCATCAATTCTAGAATTTGAAAAAGTTTCAAGGGTCAATTTTAATAAATTGATCTACAGGGTTTGTAATTTAAGACTGACAATTTTTATAACTTTGTTCAATTTGATTTCTTTTCTCCTCAGCATGCAACCAGAACATGAAGGGATGGTCTAGGATGAGTTTAAGATTTTTTCCAAGATTTAATTCATTTATTTATTTCCCATTTTTATTTTTACATCTTTTGACAGAATTCAAATTACGCAAGTATAATTTCTAGTTTTGAAGGGGATCTTGTTGTTCACTTTAATTGATGAGTGCCACAAGGTTTCTTATGCATTAGTACATATTAATTTCATTGTCTCATTCCTTAATTTTAGTCATAACTCTAAACTGTACATCAGTTGCATTATTTATTTATTTTTAAAAAATCCAAAGTTACAATTTAAAACAGAGTTATTTCTTGCACGAGTTTACAATTTAATATGTAGATTTCAATCAAGGGAAAACATACCAATTTCCTCTCTCAGTCATCAAATTGATTCAACACACACTTATATTTAAAATGCAAAGTGGATTTAAATTCTAATACTTAATTCAAAGTATCTAATTTTTGTCAGTTTCCTTTATACGTACTCTATTTTCTAAAACAACGTTTGCATGATATAACAGTCCTTAAAAATTACAACACAACAATGCAATTGAACAAGGAACATGATTCTTTCATTGATTTACAATAACACATTACAATTTAACTCCCTTCCAGTTGATTGAATTTTCCATTTTCAATTTCCAAAAGGATACAAGTATATCATTTCAATTTCATTTCTTTACAAGTAAAACAGAGAATTACAATTCTTCTCTACATTCCTCAAATTTGATTACCTCTTTCAATAACAGGGTAAACATCTCACATATCTATATCAATTACATTCATCCACTTGAGGTGGGTGGGGTTACATTAAACTGCTCAAAGGAATTACTGTCAAACTGTATTCTTCTTTCTCCAAACAGCAGTTTGCTGATTTCTTCATTCTTGCAATTTGAATCACAACAAGGAAGGGGGAAAGGAAACACTCTCCACCCAACCAAGACATCCAATGGGAAAAGAGAAGCCATCTTTCCCCATTGGCCCCCGAGCCACAACCATATTGGAATGGAGCATGATAAAACAACACATGGCAACATAGATTCTTTCACATATAACATACATTCACATGCACAAGGAAATGCACAAACAAAAAGATGTAGTTCTTAACTACAACAACAATTTCAATCAAAACAAAGGCTCCTTCTCCAAGAAAGCAAGTCAAGCAAGAGCAAGAACTATGGAGGTCTCCTTATGCCTCCCATGTTGAAATTGGGTATCCACCTAAAACAAACTGCCAAAACATAACCATCCCATAAACCTTATCCCTCTTGAACTCCTCCTTATCCCTCCTCTAAATTTATCTCTTATACCTCCCCAAAGTAAGAAATGCAAGCATATTCTTTTCCCTAGGTGGATCCCAACCAACACTCCCTCCACAAGACAAGTGCCAATGGTAAATCCCTTATCCCTCCTCTGATAAACCTCATAGTCTTCTCTCCACACCATGCCCTAAGCATTCTACCCATCCCTCTAAGAATTACAAACACAATTACATTCAAATTTCATGCTAAAAGAGGAAACAACAGCAATATTAAAAAGGTGAGAGCCTACCTCTCCATGATGGAGACTTGCTTCCAAAACAACAGTCTTTATTACATCAAAACCCAGTCCCAAATCAGCAAGGTAAATGTATGCACAATCAAATACTCTTTTTCCACCAAGAAAGCTCCAAAATGCAAAGATAAATTTGACCCAAGAGTGCAATCTCCAACTTTTCAACAACCTCAAATGAGAAGAAATTTTAATTTTTAAAGGAGATGGAGGGAGAGGATGATGTGGATTCCATGTGGGATGCCACATCATTGTTCCTCATCCCAAGAGCATTCAACATCAAGGAAAAATAAATTATAATAAATGAAAATGATAAAATTACTTACATACACAATGTAGCCCACACCCCAAAAGAAATGCATTTAAATTTTGTAAGACAAGTACAATCAATAATTACACAAAAACATGTCAAAATGCAATAAAATAATTTGATTTTGACTCCAAATTAATAGGCATGGTTGATGGGGGATTTTGAGAGGTGTGGGACAATTTTAACTTGTCCCACAAGCCTCCAAATTTGTCCTCCAAGTTCAAATTCGAATTTCAAAGAGGAAGGAGTGTTTGACCTTCCAAAATCAGCCTTACAACCTCTTACACAATCTATCACTTCACTTACACAACCCATACTTGGTAACATACACACTCTTTTAAAATGCATTTATTTTAATGAAATTTATTTTTTGACAAACTTTAGACACAACCATATATTTAATTACCATATGGTTATAAAATATATAAATAAATTTCATTTTCAACCAAGGCAATAACATTTAATTTCACCTTCCACATCCTATTTAATTTAATTAAATTTTAACTATATGACTCTCACATCATACTATCACTTTTAAATAATTAAAACAAAATCACATTACAAATAAAATACACACAACAATAATTAAAAAGGGAACACATAATAACCACACACATATGCCCCTATGGTCACAATAATGGAAATCCCCCCATGGGAAATCCTAACTAAACACACAATCAAACACAGTTGCCATGGTGACCTTGTTGATTTCACACTAAATTCCAATATGGTTAGTCTCTAGTCCCCCAACATTGTTATGATTTTAACCTGAAAAAATACAAAATACCTTCTTCGGCCTCGTGGCCATATCAAAACATCTAAATGATATATAAACATTAGATCCAAATCACAAAAATATCAAGATTCAATATTTATCATTAAAATTCAATTTGTAACTATATCATCATCCAATAGATTTCTATACTAGAGTTGTTCATAATAATCAATGTCACATGTCTAAAATTAACATCAATAACCTGTCCATGTAAACTAGTATATCATCATCCACATAACAATAAAAATGTCTCAATGATCCTCAAGCAAAACATCTGAATCCAGATCAATATTAATCTAGGATCTAACATCTAACCATAATACTAATAAAAACATAATAATGTCCATAATAATCCCTGATACATCATACTAGAGCAAAACATAATAATATCCAAAATGTGACCAATAGTGTCAGGATCAGTATCTGAATAGTGTCCAAGGAAAGTGGGCACTACATCCCCCTCCCCTTAGACTCGAATTCCTCCTGTAAGTCATTGGAACAAATGTGGAAATTATACTCGTAAAGCAGTAGCATCCTCCCAAGTGGCTGCAATCTCATCATATCTGTCCCACTGCACCCGTACCTGATCAATCTCTCTACCTCGAACGCCCAGGGTCCTGCGATCTATGATAAGGATGGGCTCCACCATCAACTATCCCTAATCCTGCACATACAATGATGTCCAATCCAGCGCATGAGAAGGATTTATGATATATCTCCTAAGAACAGAAACATGAAACACATCATGTATGCGAGACAAGATGGGTGGCAATGCTAGACGGTAGGCCAACGGACCGATACGCTCCAAGATCTCAAAAGGTCCAACGAACCGAGGAGATAACTTAGAACCTTTTCCATAATGGATCGGGCTCTTATGTGGCCTAACACGAAGGAAAACCTCCATGTCCACATCAAAATTACGCTTGGTTCTATACTGATTAGCGTACTTCTTTTGCCTATCCTGTGCCTCTTGCAATCTCTACCTGATCAACACTACCTGCTCCTCCATGTCCTATAAGAGCGCTGGTCCAAGAGATACTCTATCCTCCAACCTATCCCAACTAAGGGGTGTCCTGCACTCCCTACCATACAAGGCCTGGAAAGGAGTCATGCCTATAGAACTCTGGAAACTATTATTGTAGGAAAACTCCAAAAGGTATAGATACTCCTCCGACTTAGACTGCTGATCCATCACGTACATCCTGAGCATGTCCTCAAAAATCTGAGTCACCCTTTCATTCTGTCCATTTGTCTCTTGGTGATGGGCTTTGCTAAAGTTAATCTTTGTCCCGAGAACATACTGCATGGTAGTCCAGAAATGGGAGGTTTATAAAGGATCGAAGTCACAAATTATCTTTCACAGAATCCTGTGCAACCTGACAATCTCATCCAAGTAAACACATGCCACCGCACTAGCTTTATAGGTGGTCTTTACTAGCGAAAAGTGACCTAATTTTTTCAATTTATCAACCGTGACCATGATAGCATCGTGATGATATCTCAACATTGGTAACCCAATAATGAAATCCATGGAAATGGTGTCCCATTTCCACTCTAGTATAGCATGAGGATAGAGAAGGCTAGCTGGATGCTGATGCTCAGCCTTAGCTTTCTGGAAGTCTAATAAATGTGACACAAATTGAGCCACGTCCCTGTGAAGACCTCTCAAGTGAAATAATTGTCTCAAGGTGGCGTGCATCTTCTTCACCCCAGGATGGGCTGAATAGGGTGCACGATGTGCCTCTGTCAAGATGTCGTGCCTCAAGTCTCCGTCCCTAGGAACATAAATCTTACCTCTGTGCCTAAGAAGACCATCTGTTTCTAGTGAGAAACCATCAAATTTCCCCTCAAGGGGTCTCTGGGACTCAATCTCTGCTCGGGCTGCAATGTAGAAACTATCAAGAGGAAGTTACTGAAGGATACTGCTCTGTAAATCTATGCTCACCGAAGTAGCCATGCTCAAATGCCTCTGTATGCTAAGAGCATCTACAACCACATTCTCCTTCCCCTTCACATGCTTTATCTCCATGTCATACTCACAAAGCAACTCCATCCAACGTATCTGATGAGCGTTTAGATTCGGCTGCATGAAAAGGTGGCGAAGACTCGAATGATCTGTCCTGAGTGTGAATCTTCGACCAAGAAGAAAATGTCTCCATCGAACTAAAGCATGCACAACTACCGTAAGCTCAAGATCATGGGTGGGATAATTAAGCTCGTGATCCTTGAGTTTACGAGACTCAAAATCTACAACTCTACCCTCCTACATAAGAACACCTCCAAGGCCTGCCAACGAAGCATCTATGCATACAAAGAACTCACCATTTGGATCTGGCACTGCAAGAATGGGTACTGTAGTGAGATATTCCTTCAGTGTCCTGAAGGCCTACTCACACCTGTCTGACCAAATAAATTTCTTCCCTTTCCACTTAAGGGAAGTGATGGGGTGTGCTATCCGAGAGAAGTCCTACACAAATCTCTTGTAATACCCTGCTAACCCCATGAAGATGCGCACCTCTGTCACTGTAGTGGGTACTGGCCAATCCATAATGGCTCTAATCTTGGAAGGATCGACTGTGACACCTTCACCTGAGATGATATGACACAAGTATTGAATCTCTGACTGAAAGAAAGCACACTTCTCCAAGTTCCCAAAAAGTTGTTGCTCAGGAAGACACTGAAGAACTTATCGAAGGTTCCCCTCGTGCTCCTCACGCGTACGTGAGTAAATCAGAATGTCATCAAGAAAGATGAGCATGAAGTAGTCTAGAAAGGTCCTGAATACGCCATTCATCAAACTCATAAACACAGCGGGGGCATTCGTCAAACCAAAAGGAACCACTGTGAACTCATAGTACCCATACCTCGTACGAAAAGTAGTCTTATGGATGTCTATCTCTATAATCCTCAATTGATGGTAACTCAGACTTGAGATCAATCTTAGAGAACACCGTGGCCCCTTTCATTTTATCAAACAAGTCATCAATGTGTGGCAGGGGATAACGATTCTTGATCGTTACCTTATTCAGCTGGCGATAGTCTATGCACAACCACAGGGATCCATCCTTCTTCTTAACAAAAATAACCGGTGCACCCCAAGGGGATACACTAGGACAGATAAGGCCTTTCTCTAGAAGGCCCTCTAGCTGCAACTTGAGCTCACAGAGCTCTGGGGTGGTCATCCGATAAGGAGCTCGTGAGATAGGCTCTGCTCCTGGAACAAGATCAATATGGAAATCAATCTCATGTTGGGGTGGCATCCCTGGTAGCTCCTCTGAAAAAACATCTGCATACTCTCTCAAAATGGGATGGTCATCTAGCGATGGCCCACTAGACCCATCCTCTGTCCAGTCACTAACTGTGACTACATACATCTGACAACCCCGTTGCACACACCACTTGAGCTGCATAGTAGAGATAGTGTGAATAGAAACAGGTCTCCTGACCCCAGAAATCACCGACTCAACTCCAAGATCATCTACACAAGATATAGTCTTATGATAATAATCCATCTTGGCCCTATGTGTGGACAACCAATCCATGCCTAAAATGACTCCATACGAGCCCAAAGGAAGTACGCGGAGATCTGAAGTGGTGGTGAAAGGTCCCAAGTTAACAACACACTCCTTTACTAAAGAGTCTACCGAGACCTTGGCTCCCGAAGCCATCTCGACATCCCAACTATGACCCTGTCTAACAGCCACCAGCCTGCATCACTCTACTAAGGATGGTGTAATAAATGAATCAAAAGAACCGGAGTCAAACAATATGGATCCATGCTCAAAAATCTATGCTCACTGAAGTAGCCATGATCAAATGCCTCTGTATGCTGAGAGCATCTACAACCACATTCTCCTTCCCCTTCACATGATCTATCTCCATGTCATACTCACAAAGCAACTCCATCCAATGTCTTTAACGAGCGTTTAGATTGGGCTGCATGAAAAGGTGAAGAAGACTCAAATGATCTGTCCTGAGTGTGAATCTCCGACCAAGAAGAAATGTCTCCATCGAACTAAAGCATGCACAATTGCCGCAAGCTCAAGATCATGGGTGGGATAATTAATCTCGTGATCCTTGAGTTTGTGAGACTCAAAAGCTACAACTCTACCCTCCTGCATAAGAACACCTCCAAGGCCTACCAACGAAGCATCTGTGCATACAAAGAACTCACCATGTGGATCTGGCACTGCAAGAATGGGTGCTGTAGTGAGATATTCCTTCAGTGTCCTGAAGGCCTGCTCACACCTATATGAGAAAACAAATTTCTTCCCTTTCCACTTAAGGGAAGTGATGGGGTGTGCTATCCGAGAGAAGTCCTACACAAATCTCTTGTAATACCCTGCTAACCCCATGAAGATGCGCACCTCTGTCACTGTAGTGGGTACTGGCCAATCCATAATGGCTCTAATCTTGGAAGGATCGACTGCAACACCTTTACCTGAGATCATATGACACAAGTATTGAATCTCTGACTAAAAGAAAGCACACTTCTCCAAGTTCCCAAAAAGTTGCTGCTCACATGAAGATACTGAAGAACTTGTCGAAGGTGCCCCTCGTGCTCCTCACGTGTACTTGAAACCAACCTGATATCTTGAAAACTTCCCTCTAAGCCACTTAAAACCCATTGAACTTAGAGTTTTTCTCACCAAAATGCCACTTAAAACAGCTGTGCAAGAGCAAAACCAGCAGCACCAAAACTATTTACAAAACTTAAAATCATACATGCTCCAAATGGAACATGTAGAGTGTGCATAAGCACTTCTTTTACTGAAAGAAAAACTACCTATCCTACTCTAACTGGAAGCAAAAGTGGGCTAAACAAACCCTGCAACTGGTTGGGAGAAATAGCTTCCCTTTCTCAAAAGTTACAACCATGCAACTGATTTGGCATTGAACATGGCTGATTGGATGAGTGGAAAATCAACAAGAAGCTGGTCTTCTACCCAAATCATCAAGGTGTCAACTGAAAACAAATCCAATACCTCTTTTAGTTTTTTGCATTTGGATTGAAGAGGTATGACAGTTGATCCTTGGTACTTTGTAGCTCACCCTCATGCTTAGAAGCAAGCATGACTGGTTGTGACTTCTCCTTTGACTCTAATGAAGTCAAATACCTTATTGGGCAAGGTATGATCTGTTTGATATGATCATAGCTCTAATTTTCAACTTCAAAAATGGATCCTTCTTGTAGACCTTCTTGGGTGGGTGACGTGGAATCAATGGTAGGACTTTTCTGCCCTTTCTCTTCCTTCATGGCAACATGGAACTATTTTATAGTGTGCAACTCCTCGTTATTGATGGCAACATCCAATGAAGTTACTTTTGCATTGTTGTTACCTGCTGCAATACATTGTTCGCTTTAGAGCTCCTCCATTGTAGCTTTTGGAAGATCAAATTCTTCCAGCTTTGATTCAAGAGGCATGTTGCAAACTATAGGTTGTTGTCCTTGAACTCTTTTTTCCATGGCAGCAAGTTTTTGTTGTTATAGAACGAATGGTGAAGAAGGAAACATGGTAATTTCAGCTAGCTCTTCATCTAAACATTCTTCTAAGTTTGATGGAAAATCAAACTCTTGAATATATTGCTGCAGTAAAGTCTCTCCCTCTTGTATGGTGGCCTCCAAATCTGCATTTTCTTCACCCTTTATAACTTCATTTTCAAACATGAAACTTGTCAATCCAAACTCATCCCAAAAATTAGATTGTTGGAGAGATGAAGTGGGAGAGAAGCATGAAATTTCTTGTGCCTTTTGCTCACAATTTGGACCTGTTTTGTTCACCTCCATAATGGCTTCATCAATCAAATCAGCCCCTTCAAATGAAAGCAAAAACATATCAATAATGCTTCCTTCTTCTACTGTTGTAAAAACTGACTTGACCTCATCCATTTACTCCTCAAAGATGGGGTTTTGAGATGGTTTTCCTTCCTTCTCAATGGCTGATTTTACAGTGCAAACTGGATCAGCATTTTCTTTGGGTAAAGTGCCAACATGGACACCCAACTCATCACCAACAAACTACTATTTTTCTCGCTTCACTGTTGTTATAAAATCAGCCTTGTTTTCCACTTGTTCTCCAACTTCAACATCCTCTATTGGTTTCACCATCGAGGGGATTTTTGTAATCCCAAATTTAAGAGCCCAACTCTTCAGACTTTGAATTTTTTCATCCTTGTTTGGCTCTTCTTTCTGCTGCTATTTTCCTTGATTGGCATTATGATTTTTATCCTCCCAACATGGATTTGGGAATGCAAGAGGAGAAGTGGATTGTAACTCAATTGATTTTGCAAATTTTTGTGGTGGTGGAGGAGGTAGGAACTCTTTTTTCTTTGGAGGGAATGGCTATTTGGAAGGGAAAAGGATAGAAGAATTGAGATGGGGTGGAAGACTAGGGAATGGAGAAATGGATTCAACACTTGGGACAACAGATGGAGAGTTTAAAACTTAACACTGCTAAGATAAAATAGATTGGGAAAGAGGGAGAGAAAAGGCATGAGATGGTGTGCTTACCTGTTGACAAGGTTATTGAATACTCCTCTCATAAACCTTTAATCCTTCAGTCCACTTTGCAAGCAATGGTAGTGTTCTAATCATGAATTCTAGCTTCTCTTGAGGGCTGTAATGCCTTGGAAAAGGTCCCACCCATGGACAAGGTTCTCTACAACTGATTCTAAATGCTTTCATTTGTGCTTGAGCCCTAGATTGCACCATGTTTACCTCCATCTTTTGGATTTGTTCCAGCAGATCTGCATTTTATTCTTGACTGCCCTCATAACTAGTATACCCTTGTGCTTGACATGCTTCATATCCAAACTGACTTTGGCACTGCTGCTCATATGGGTAGACATGCTGATTTTGAATTTGATCAAAATGCTGATTTGGAAGATTTGTAAAACATGTTGGAGGTGTGATATACTACTGTTGTAAATGTGAATTCCATGATGGAAATGAAGTCATGATTGCACAACTTCATGGAATGGAAAAGAATGAAAATGATGGAAAGAAGAATGGATGGAAATGAATGGAAAAAAGGTCTACAACTTAGAGAATGAGTTGTTTACCAGATAGAGTCACCAGATGTGCTTTTGAAAGTACCTCTAAAAGGCTAAATCTTTAACAGGAACACACCAACCTGTCAAAGATAAAGTGGAAGACCTCTAAGGTCCCACCCAGCGTGCCAAAACTGTTGTGGCAAATCAGCAGCACCCCCTGGATGTTGACTAGGCTTCTAATTTGATCATTCTAAGCATCCAGTGTGATTGCACAACATTGAATCCTCTTCCCAAGTGTGGGACTTGTGAAAATGGAAGAGGAATCTCCAGATTAGAGGCTGGTTCCTCAACTCCTCTGATCAGCTATTTCACTTGCACAATTACAGAGGTTTAAACTCCTAAATCTACTCTAAATTCCAAAGGGACAAGGATAGAAAATGCAAAAAAGAAAGAACTAATGCTAATAGGTGATGCACCAAAGGAGTGGTGAGCATTTTTTACTTCTACAAATTGACATAGTCCATAAAAATGCAACAAATAACCTCATGCACAAACTAATAATTGTAATGAAGGATCAAAAATTAACCAAACAACATAGGCAGAGGATGAAAACTAATCACAGAGTCTGTATTGTTATTTTAATCATCAAAATCACTTACATTACAACACCTAAGAGGAAAAATAAAGTTACAGCTCTTAAAAAAGGTCTGATATTCCATCAAAATCACTTCTAAGGTGAGAAAGGGGACCTGCAATACACAAAAAATGTTCCACCCTTGAAAATGAGCCAAATCTGGCTTTTACAGTGCAAGGGACGAGCCCAGGAGAGAGAAACACGGGAAAATGTGGTAGGGATTCAACCATTGACCAAAACGCATTCAAAAAAACATGGGCATCCTTACAGACCCATCCCCTGACATTTTTAGCCATGCTGGGAAAGAATGCGAGCCATTCTTCATTAAAAACGGTGGTTGAAACGTCATTTCTATCCATGACCACGTGCCAGAGGTTTTTTTTTCTCTCCAAACTCTATTAAAATGCAAAAATGACCCTGAAATCTTGTAGAGAATTTCACCCGCTTTCCATTGATATAAAGAACATGAAAAACTGAGCTTTGGATCGAAAGATATGGCGATTTGAAGTTTTAGGGAAAAACATGGCCAAATCGGGTTGGCGGGCAAAAATTTGAATTTTTGCACCTTTTTGGTCATTTGGAAAATTTTCCAAAATTTCACCACGCTCTGGCACTCTAGGTGCCACGTGGCAGCATCTCATTGGCTGTGGGCCTTTCAGGGGAAACTTTTCCCAAAAAACTCCACCGAGCCATAACTTAAAAAATACATGGAGTTAGGAGGAAAACTTTACCTTTCTAGAAAGCTGAGAAAGAGCTCTATCCAATGGTTTCATTTCTAGAAGGTTTTGAGTGCTTGAAAAGCAAAATATTATGTATGAGGCACAAGAGAAGGAAAGATGAAAGGGAGTTAGCCACAAAATGAGCAGGGGGCACATTTTAGATAACAGTGACCTTGTTGATTTCACACTAAATTCCAATATGGTTAGTCTCCATTCCCCCAACATTGTTGTGATTTTAACCTACAAAAATGCAAAATACCTCCTTCGGCCTCATGGCCATATCAGAACATCTAAATGATATATAAACATTAGATCCAAATCACAACAATATCAAGATTCAATATTTATCATTAAAATTCAATTTGTAACTATATCATCATCCAATAGATTTCTATACTAGAGCTATTCATAATAATCAATGTCACATGTCTAAAATTAACATCAATAACTTGTCCATGTCAACTACTATATCATCATCCACATAACAATAAAAATGTCTCAATGATCCTCAAGCAAAACATTTGAATCCAGATCAATATTAATCTAGGATCTAACATATAACCATCATACTAATAAAAACATAATAATGTCCATAATGATCCCTGATACATCATACTACATCAAAACATAATAATATCCAAAATGTGACCAATAGTGTCAGGAGCAGTATCTGAATAGTGTTCAAGGAAAGTGGGCACTACAGTGCGTGTGTGTGTGTGCATTTTGGTATGTCTGTGTGTTTTTGTGTGTGTGTCTATGTAAGCGTCTATGCCTGCGTGTGTTTACATATGTGTGTGCATGTGTATTTTCATGTGCGTTTGCATGTACAATTATGTGTGTGCATGTATGTTTGTCTGTGTGTGTGTGTGCATGTGCGCATGTGTATGTGCGTGTACGTGTATGTGTGCATGTGCCTGTGTGCGTGCCTATGTGTGTACGTGTGCATGTGCATGTGTGTGCGCGTGTGTGTGGATTTGTGTGTGCATGTGCACATGTTTGTGTGCAAGTACGTGTGTGTGTATGCATGTGTGTGTGTGTGTGTGTATGTACATCTGTGTGCATATATGTATGTTTGTGTGTGCGTGCTTATGCGTGTGTGTGATCGTGTGCGTGTACATGTGTGTGTGCGTGTGCATGTGCATGTGCGTGTGTGTGTGTGTGTGCGTTTGGGTGTGGGTTGTGTATGTATCTTTGTGTGTGTGTGTTTGTGTCTGTGTGAGTGTGTATGTCTGCGTACGTTTACATATGTGTGTGTGTATTTGCATGTGCGTGTGCATGTGCATTTGTGTGTGTGTGTGTGCATGTACATGTGTGTGTGTGCGCGTGCTCATGTGTGTGTGTTCGTGTATGTGTGCGTGTGCGTGTGTGTGTGTTTGTGCCTATGCATGTGCGTGTGCATGCGCGTGCTTGTGGATTTGCATTTGTGT
>CM034148.1:464045986-464070986 GCA_019776745.2 Taxus chinensis
TTCTTTTTGACATGACAACATAGAAGTCCAACCACAGAACACACTTACAGTTAGGGCCAACCACAATGAGATATTCTTGAGGGTTATTTATTTTAAAAAGACATCTTGCAATTCTTAGCTTACGTTTTCAAGGAGGCTCAAGATATGATTCATACAATTCATCTTACCAAGCTAAGTTTATTCTTTTTACACTGAGTAATTATCTTTAAATCTTCTCTATTATGACATTTATTTGCTTAATTTGTTTATTTAGAAAAAAGGGGTAATTTAATTCCACAAGGCCATCTATTTACACTTACGCTACTAGAACTTGCTCATACCGTTATTACAATATGGGTTCGCATTCAACACACTTAAGAGAAGAATTAGACAAGCACCTTGGAAAAAGGTTAGAGGAGAGAAGGTTGAGTTGAAATCATCTTTAAGACCTCATTAGCTATTACCAAGATATAATTGAAACTTGAAAACTTAACCAGAATTATTAAAGATTTTACTTAGGCTTTACTAAATGAGTTTTATAAAAATAAAACAATTTACCTTCCAATGGCTGAGAGATAGATTGCGTGGTTTCTAAATTGTTTTCTCCTACTTATTAAATCTTATTATCTTCCAGATATAACCATAGATTTCCTTTAAGTTCGTTTAAGAATTTCACCATGAAAGGGATAGTGTTCATTAGTGTAGCTAGGGATATCAAGTTATATAATGTTACTTAACAAGGGATAGTTTCATCTTTGATCACTTATGGAATTACATGCTCTCAAGTTGGTCACCTCTACACTAATTTATTTGCAATATAAATTTTAGTTTAACTTCTATAAGTATTAAACAACCCATTTTATTTTACTTATAACACACTATTACTAAGTCTTAGAAAGATTTAACACAACATTTAATCGTAGGAAACAATACAATTTAGGTAAAGTTTAACATTATTCATTTACGAAAATGAAATAAGGTTACATCAACTCTTAGAATACCGATAATCCATTAAGGTCACTCAACAAGCGGTAAATAAATTTTCTTATATTTTCCAAGATAGACAGACAATTAAAGGTTCCAAAGTTAAGATGACATAATCCACGATACAATATACTAAGACATTGATCCTCTTCTAAATTTTCCACTAGATGTTATCAATAGTTGAACAATATAAAAAGGATTCATGCAAAAGAACTTCTCAACTGAGGTTGATGTAAAAATCTACAAGTCTATCCCTCATCTACTCACAAAATCCATCTGCAACAAATTTTTCCACAAGAGTCAGTTCGCGAGAACTGAGCAAGATAAGGCTACACAAAACCACCATAACTATTATCTAACAATACCACAAAAGGAAGCACTTTATTACAAGAATTGGGTCAAACCTATAAACACTATCAACACATCAAGTTATAATAAAGTCTCCATCATGCCAATCAAAGAAGGAGAAGACCTTGTACTTCAGTTAGGAGTAAAAGCAACGAAAGTATAGCAATTGTATGAGAATGGCCCTTGGCCCTATAAGGAGAAATAAACAATCTAGCAAAAACAGAATTCCCATCAAGTAAATAATTAAATAATAATTACAAGATTGAGATTTGATATATAGACCAACCATCTAGAAATTTATCAAAGGTACCAAACAAATAGGCTAAAATAATATATTTCTAAAAGAACAAGAGTTGATCAGCCCAAGAAAGGGAACCACGGGTTTCAAAAAAATTAACACAAAAAGCCATGTATAATTGAGTTTCAAACCGGAAATCAAATAGATTATACACACAACATAAGTTTCAAAGCGAAGGCAAAGTATACTAGTTTTGACCATTAACTCCAAGAGATTTTCCAATCATTCAAGAAGGGCCAATGCCTTACAGGCTAGTAGCAAACACACGAGAGAAGAAGGGAGTTCCGTCAAACAAGAGTATACAAAAATGTCATCAACAAATTTTATAACACTAAAGATTTACAAACCTCCACAACAATTCTAATGTTTGGTTAATTTAAAATAAATTACCTATTTCCCAAAACAACAATATTTTAAGGCAACCCTTGGTAACACAGTCAACCGTCACACATAGATACAAACATAATTTCTAAGTGACTATCAAAACAAAACCTTCCGCTATGAATCCATAAGATTATCAAATGAAAGATGATTTTTTCCTAAAGATTAATCACATTTAAGGAAATTTCCATCACAAAATATTAAGGTAATTACGTGCATAAAAACCGACCAATATTAATTAATAGTGTTAACATTACAAAGGAGAAATAATGCAAGTTAGGAAAAAATAGAAGAGCGCCATCAACAATAATTCTGAGAGGGGGATTAGACCAAAACTATTCTAGTGTCAATGAGGTACTGGATTCGCACAATGAAACCTCGAGCTTAGTTGATCCGAAAAGCTAGTTATGGTTCAAGTTGATAGGGATGGTCAAGGTACTTCTTGAGGATGGCCTTAAAAGCCTAGAAACAAGATGAAAGATAATATAAGAGTCTAAACACGCGAGATGGAAAACACATTGCACACAAACCTTTTCATTCTAAAAGTTTTAATACCGAAACTCTAAGCTGGCTAGCCCAAGCATTGATCACACTAATCCTACAACCTTTCTTTCTCGATGCCAAAAGGTTATCAAAGGGACTTGAGAAGGAGCTAACAAAAAATGTCAAAAGACAAACTTGGGTGCTAGGGAGGAGCTTCATAGTTATCGTAAACTTACTTCCATGATATCGAAAATACTAGTTTGATCAACATAATAACTTGCAACTCAATCGCAGAGAAGAATAAATACATAAACAAACAGACGAAGGTCTATCACTCGAGCAAGAGAAACATAACACCTAGAGGAGAGGGCACACGCATCCTTTCGACCAACATACTGACAACGATAAAAGCTAAAACAAGAAGAAAACAAGCAAGAAAGGGGAGATCACCCATCATGACATCCAACTGACAAATCAATGCAAGGAAAAGGGTGGTTCGATTTCACAATAATTTTAAATATAGTAACAGTAGAAAAGTGTAGAAATATCTTGCCTTTTTCTCCATATTCAAAAGGTTTCATGGACACCGCCCGGACCAGCAACAACAATCCTTAGGTCAAATCTCCCTTTTTTATAGGCTGGGCACTCAAGCTCCATTCTCGTCTATGCTTAGCCTGGGCAGAGAGCTCCATTTTATAAGAAATGTCGAATGGAAAGAATGGTGGTCTCAGGTGCTGTCAAGACTACGGTATGCACAATATGGTTTTAATGAAAAAATGTCTAGCACATACTTGAAAGAAAGGGACAAGGCCAGACTGCACAACCCTCTAGACAACCTTCCAGCCTGTGTTAAAGATGGGGCACCAGAGAAGGATAGAGACATCGAAAAAGCACAAGGAACAAGGATAATAGAAATTTGAAGAAGAATACGCCTCCAAAATAACATATGCAAGGAGAGAGAGAATCCACGAAGCGTGCAAAACGTGACAAAATGCCACAAATCAATGAGGGGGGTCTCAATAGAGAATCTTTGTAAATAAATTTCATCATGTCTCCTGGTAACACTCTCACTGTCACATAGTCGATTTTGATAAAAAAATATCTTGAAGGAGAAACCCAAAATTGAGGATGCATTCGATACTGAATAGATAACAATCCATAGTTGGACAACCTGCTTGTTGGAAGCACTCAGAAAAGGTTCCTACTATACTGCAACATGCCTGTTTCCTGGCTACTTGTTGTTATAGGCCGCTATTGTGGATCCCTGACAAGAACACACCTCGCAGCACTCAATGAAAGTGGAGGTAACACGCCTGCTTCACTAGCTTGATCCCCGAGCTCCATCTAGCCATCATGTCAAACCATTACTGCACCCATACGCATTGAAAAAAAGAATAAAAAAGAGATCCATGTGAAGAAAAACAGGACTCCACCGACTCCCATCTCCCTCACACAAGGTGGAAACATAATGGCCATTTCGGTCTGTAGGGTAGGTGGTTAGGAGGAGACTAATGCCATCTACTTACAACAAGACATGCGCATGGACCTAGTCGGCCAAGGTGGAAATGGAGGGTAGGTGCAAGCAGTTTAAAAGATTAAAAAAACTGGGCAGTCCTCACCACGACCTATTAATTCAATGGTAGAGGTTAAAAATATTTTTACGGGTTTTTCCAATGAATTCTTAGCATTTAGAAATTAGTTGGCCATTCAAAATTACCGATAAAATCTCATTGCCCAATTATTTTTCCTTATCCACAAGCAAGAACTTCAATCTAAATTCATACAAAATCCTCCTTTGGCATGTACTTGTGGTAGAGTGTGTTAAAGGAATAAAAAAAAAACCTTTCTGAAAACACCACTTAACTTAGAAGATCCATAATGGAAGCAAGTACAAACTTTTGGATGTCTCTTTTTTTTTTGGATAGTAAGCTTTATTAAACAATGAAAATTTGAGGGAGTTAAAATATTCTATCAGTGGCCTAAAGTTTGTGATTTCAAGACCATTATAAGATAGGACTTGAAAATCAATTAGAAACATGAAAATTAAAGAAGTTCGATGTTGTATCAATTCTAGACAATTGTAATGTGTATGTTACTTCAATTCTGAATTCAAGAAGAATCAATTAGAATAACTCATTGAATGTATTTAGAGGAAGCTACTAAGTGTCTTACAGAATGGCATTTGAATTTTTATACATATTCTAATAATCAAGATTTTTAATGATTTCAAATAAATTTATAAATGATGGGAACTGACTAAGTGTCTTGCAAAATAGATATTGAAAAAAAAAATTCATATTTATGATAATCTAGATTTTTAATGAGATTCTTTAAATATATTTGAAATCACACTTCCTCCCCATCGCCAGGCCCCCCCATGAGCCCCTCCTTCAGCAAAGATACGGGATAACAAAATCTCTACTAACTAAGGTAAGCTCACAAAGCATACGAAAGAAGATATATTAATACAAATGCAAAAGGAGTTACAAGATTACCTGAACAGTTCCCATAAGCTAAAAAGGTATACGAATTTTTGTATGATTACTATTCAACCCGAGAAGACTAAATCGCAAACAGACGAGCAAGCTAGAGGAAGTAAGAATCAAACTCTCCATTACTCACAAGGATTAAAACAACATGTGAACAGGCCTAAGAAACCAAGGGGATAAACTAGATGTTAACATTCGAAGGTGAACACAAAGCAAAGACCGACCATGGAGCCAAGAAGTCAGAATTACACACATCCATTCGACGCTCCACAAGAGGGTCATTGCGTCAAGAACAAGGGTAAACGCCGAACGGGGCATTACATTCTCCTCCCCTTAAGAAAGCATCGTCCTTGATGCGACATTATATAGAGGATAGGAAATAAGGAATGGTTCACAACCAAGAACAGGTAAAGGAGAAAGTACACCCTATGGTTTAAAATTTTAGTTGATTAAAGCACGGCCACAGGGTAGCCTTAGGAACATTTGGTAGAAATTTTAACTTTCAAGGTTCTGTGAAGATTGGCAGTTCCCTCTTATTTATTATTTCATTAGTTCCTTTCCATTAGCATTATTCTTAGTTTAATTTCTTTTAAAATTTCATCATTGAAGAGTTTTAGTTTATTCCTTATTGTGGGTGCCCAACATGAACTGCTAACACAACACCCTATTAGGTTCAAAAGACACTACAGATTCACAAGCACACAAGTATATACTTCATGATTGTATTACACCACAAAAGGTTACTCAAATATGGAATGGAATAGGCACAGTCCACATAACATAGTACTCGTCACACAACCATGACTGACATATTATACTACTTGAACAAAGGAGTACTACAATCCACCAGACATTCCCTCAATTTGCATCGATGAAAAATTCACATAACACCAAACAAATGCTATAGGTACATAGTGTCCACAAGGGAATCAATGACATATCCACAACATCACAACACATATCCATCTGACATGAGTAACACATACATCAAAAGACCACTACCAAAACATCAAAATAACTCAACATATATCCCGAAACATCAACCATACACACAAATATCATATGCCTCCCTCAAACTCTTATGCCTCCCTCAAGTCTCTTATGCCTCCCTCAAACTCTTATGCCTCACTCAAGTCTCTTATACCTCCCTCAAACTTTTATGCCTCCCTCAAACTCTTATGCCTCCCTCAAGGAGGCCAGTTGACCCTATGGCCTAAGACACATAGAGTTCAAACACTCCTAACCCAAGTGACATAATAACGCGTGGTTCAACAACCCGCTAGTTATCTGTAACTCCTTGGGGCGTACCCCCATACAACGAAGTGGGTCCATAGGTCCAACCATTCCATGGTGCATCCCATGACCCTATTCCACACATCACGATAATAGAACCAGCACAACAATCCAATCTAAGTGCCAAGTGGCAAAGTACAAGCCTTGGGCAAGGCAGTAAAATCTTAAAATTTAAAAGAAGATCCAAAACAAAGCAAAATAAATGGCCAAATAGCCATAGTTAGTATCAAAATCCGCATGTTAGTGCCATAAACCAAGGAAATGCCTAAAATTGCAAAGCATGGCAATCAAGAAAAGTTGCCGGTCCTTACAAAATAAAGTAAAAAGCTCAATTTACGAATAAAATCAACTTATAATAATGTCACATTACAATAACTGTGTGGCCTTATCTAGCCACCAAAGGGGTACTCAACGAGTTGCTAGCACTCGAAACATCGAGCCTCAGCTCGTAAAATACATATCAATAATACAACTGTCATCACCTCTATCTGAATCATCCCGCCACCACTTCGACAAGGCTAAACATAGTCATAGTTGCACTTAGGTTGCATACATACAACCACATAGGGAGAGAGGAAAGAATCACAGGTTGTTATCTACTAAACTGAATTTTGGCTCAAGTTATTGACCCATGGTACACCATTCCTCACTCTCAACATACACTTCTACCGATTTCCCTCAGGGTCGGTTAGCGTAAGGTTCACAACATAACATGTAACTACATTACTAACACAATGGTGGTACATATACAAGGTAGATCACAATCATACATTCACTGAGTGTAACACATCACTTTACCACATTCTACACCCAAAGTGCAATCACCATACGATAGGGTTCATACACTCACCGTATGACCCCAAATCACAACATGAAGCATTACATATTACACACATCATACTTATGATGAACATAGTAACACCACAACATAACATCCATTGCTACATAGCAAGGTGATACACACATCTCATCAAAACATGATAAAACATCATGATATAACTTATTTCTTTTAACATCAATCTAGTCATACAACACATTGATACACCTACATACCACAATATGTCACAATGCTCCAACACTACGTCATCCACATTATAATTCTTTTCACACATCACAAACAATAATTCACACGTGAACTCTTCATAGAATCCACAAGAAGGAGAGAGAATACTCCCATCCCCAACACATCAACATGATCACAAACATGCACAAAGTGACATACACATCATGTGCGTTCACAATATCACAATTACAACATGGATCACATCACGCTTAAAGCACATTACTCTTCCAATATCTACCACCATCATGCAACATCATCATCATCATGCAGTATCATCATGTAACACATCACCACCATGTAACATCACATACAACACCAATCTGGCCCATAGGTTCGAGAGCATGAACCTATGCTCTGATACCAAGTGTAACGACCCAAAATTTCACACACGAACAACACAGTAAAAGACAGGATAATTTTTTTTTGACTTGCTTCCACACATAACACGACACAACATGTCATCACAAAGTTACAACCAACTCTGGGAACCACTTGTTACGAGGATGACCACAAGGTCAGCACGGAAACATTCACACCCAAAAGGATAATACACTTTTTCTTTTTGACATGACAACATAGAAGTCCAACCACAGAACACACTTACAGTTAGGGCCAACCACAATGAGATATTCTTGAGGGTTATTTATTTTAAAAAGACATCTTGCAATTCTTAGCTTACGTTTTCAAGGAGGCTCAAGATATGATTCATACAATTCATCTTACCAAGCTAAGTTTATTCTTTTTACACTGAGTAATTATCTTTAAATCTTCTCTATTATGACATTTATTTGCTTAATTCGTTTATTTAGAGAAAGGGGTAATTTAATTCCACAAGGCCATCTATTTACACTTACGCTACTAGAACTTGTTCATGCCCATATGACAACATGGGTTTGCATTCAACACACTTAAGAGAAGAAATTACCAAGCACCATGGAAAAAGGTTAGAGAGAGAAGGTTGAGTTGAAATCATCTTTAAGACCTCATTAGCTATTACCAAGATATAATAGAAACTTGAAAACTTAACCAGAATTATTAAAGATTTTACTTAGGCTTTACTAAATGAGTTTTATAAAAATAAAACAATTTACCTTCCAATGGCTGAGAGATAGATTGCGTGGTTTCTAAATTGTTTTCTCCTGCTTATTAAATCTTATTATCTTCCAGAACTAACCATAGATTTCCTTTAAGTTCGTTTAAGAATTTCACCATGAAAGGGATAGTGTTCATTAGTGTAGCTAGGGATATCAAGTTATATAATGTTACTTAACAAGGGATAGTTTCATCTTTGATCACTTATGGAATTACATGCTCTCAAGTTGGTCACCTCTACACTAATTTATTTACAATATAAATTTTAGTTTAACTTCTATAAGTATTAAACAACCCATTTTATTTTACTTATAACACACTATTACTAAGTCTTAGAAAGATTTAACTCAACATTTAATCGTAGGGGGGGTAAAGTTTAACATTATTCATTTACGAAAATGAAATAAGGTTACATCAACTCTTAGAATACCGATAATCCATTAAGGTCACTCAACAAGCGGTAAACAAATTTTCTTATATTTTCCAAGATAGACAGACAATTCAAGGTTCCAAAGTTAAGACGACATAATCCACGATACAATATACTAAGACATTGATCCTCTTCTAAATTTTCCACTAGATGTTATCAATAGTTGAACAATATAAAAAGGATTCATGCAAAAGAACTTCTCAACTGAGGTTGATGTAAAAATCTACAAGTCTATCCCTCATCTACTCGCAAAATCCATCTGCAACAAATTTTTCCACAAGAGTCAGTTCGCGAGAACTGAGCAAGATAAGGCTACACAAAACCACCATAACTATTATCTAACAATACCACAAAAGGAAGCACTTTATTACAAGAATTGGGTCAAACCTCTAAACACTATCAACACATCAAGTTATAATAAAGTCTCCATCATGCCAATCAAAGAAGGAGAAGACCTTGTACTTCAGTTAGGAGTAAAAGCAACGAAAGTATAGCAATCGTATGAGAATGGCCCTTGGCCCTATAAGGAGAAATAAACAATCTAGCAAAAATAGAATTCCCATCAAGTAAATAATTAAATAATAATTACAAGATTGAGATTTGATATATAGACCAACCATCTAGAAATTTATCAAAGGTACCAAACAAATAGGCTAAAATAATATATTTCTAAAAGAACAAGAGTTGATCGGCCCAAGAAAGGGGAACCACGGGTTTCAAAAAAAATAACACAAAAAGCCATGTATAATAGAGTTTCAAACCGGAAATCAAATAGAGTATACACACAACATAAGTTTCAAAGCGAAGGCAAAGTATACTAGTTTTGACCATTAACTCCAAGAGATTTTCCAATCATTCAAGAAGGGCCAATGCCTTACAGGCTAGTAGCAAACACATGAGAGAAGAAGGGAGTTCCGTCAAACAAGAGTATACAAAAATGTCATCAACAAATTTTATAACACTAAAGATTTGCAAACCTCCACAACAATTCTAATGTTTGGTTAATTTAAAATAAATTACCTATTTCCCAAAACAACAATATTTTAAGGCAACCCTTGGTAACACAGTCAACCGTCACACATAGATACAAACATAATTTCTAAGTGACATTATCAAAACAAAACCTTCCACTATGAATCCATAAGACTATCAAATGAAAGATGAGTTTTTCCCGAAGATTAATCACATTTAAGGAAATTTCCATCACAAAATATTAAGGTAATTACGTGCATAAAAACCGACCAATATTAATTAATAGCGTTAACATTACAAAGGAGAAATAATGCAAGTTAGGAAAAAATAGAAGAGCGCCATCAACAATAATTCTGAGAGGGGGATTAGACCAAAACTATTCTAGTGTCAACGAGGTACTGGATTCGCACAATGAAACCTCGAGCTTAGTTGATCCGAAAAGCTAGTTATGGTTCAAGTTGATAGGGATGGTCAAGGTACTTCTTGAGGATGGCCTTAAAATCCTAGAAACAAGATGAAAGATAATATAAGAGTCTAAAACACGTGAGATGGAAAACACATTGCACACAAACCTTTTCATTCTAAAAGTTTTAATACCGAAACTCTAAGCTGGCTAGCCCAAGCATTGATCACACTAATCCTACAACCTTTCTTTCTCGATGCCAAAAGGTTATCAAAGGGACTTGAGAAGGAGCTAACAAAAAACTTCAAAAGACAAACTTGGGTGCTAGGGAGGAGCTTCATAGTTATCGTAAACTTACTTCCATGATATCGAAAATACTAGTTTGATCAACATAATAACTTGCAACTCAATCGCAGAGAAGAATAAATACATAAACAAATAGACGAAGGTCTATCACTCGAGCAAGAGAAACATAACACCCAGAGGAGAGGGCACACACATCCTTTCGACCAACATACTGACAACGATAAAATCTAAAACAAGAAGAAAACAAGCAGAAAGGGGAGATCTCCCATCATGACATCCAACTGACAAATCAATGCAAGGAAAAGGGTGGTTTGATTTCACAATAATTTTAAATATAGTAACAGTAGAAAAGTGTAGAAATATCTTGCCTTTTTCTCCATATTAAAAAGGTTTCATGGAGACTGCCCGGACCAGCAACAACAATCCTTAGGTCAAATCTCCCTTTTTTATAGGCTGGGCACTCAAGCTCCATTCTCGTCTATGCTTAGCCTGAGCAAAGAGCTCCATTTTATAAGAAATGTCGAATGGAAAGAACGGTGGTCTCAGGTGCTGTCAAGACTACGGTATGCACAATATGGTTTTAATGAAAAAATGTCCAGCACATACTTGAAAGAAAGGGACAAGGCCAGACTGCACAACCCTCTAAACAACCTTCTAGCCTGCGTTAAAGATGGGGCACCAGAGAAGGACAGAGACATCAAAAAAGCACAAGGAACAAGGATAATAGAAATTTGAAGAAGAATACGCCTCCAAAATAACGTATGCAAGGAGAGAGAGAATCCACGAAGCGTGCAAAACGTGACAAAATGCCACAAATCGATGGGGGGGGTCTCAATAGAGAATCTTTGTAAATAAATTTCATCAGGTCTCCTGGTAACACTCTCACTGTCACATAGTCAATTTTGATAAAAAATATCTTGAAGGAGAAACCCAAAATTGAGGATGCATTCGATACTGAATAGATAACAACATAGTTGGACAACCTGCTTGTTGGAAGCGCTCAGAAAAGGTTCCTACTATACTGCAACATGCCTGTTTCCTGGCTACTTGTTGTTATAGGCCGCTATTATGGATCCCTGACAAGAACACACCTCGCAGCACTCAATGAAAGTGGAGGTAACACGCCTGCTTCACTAGCTTGAAGCTCCATTTAGCCATCCTATCAAACCATTACTGCACCCATACGCATTGAAAAAAATAATCAAAAAGAGATCCATGTGAAGAAAAACAAGTCTCCACCGACTCCCATCTCCCTCACGCAAGGTGGAAACATAATGGCCATTACGGTCTGCAGGGTAGGTGGTTAGGAGGAGACTAATGCCATCTACTTGCAACAAGACATGCGCATGGACCTAGTCCGCCAAGGTGGCAATGGAGGGTAGGTGCAAGTAGTTTAAAAGATTAAAAAAACTGGGCAATCCTCACCATGACCTATTAATTCAATGGTAGAGGTTAAAAATATTTTTACGGGTTTTTCCAATGAATTCTTAGCATTTAGAAATTAGTTGGCCATTCAAAATTACCGATAAAATCTCATTGTCTAATTATTTTTCCTTATCCACAAGCAAGAACTTCAATCTAAATTCATACAAAATCCTCCTTTGGCACGTACTTGTGGTAGAGTGTGTTAAAGGAATTAAAAAAAACCTTTCTGAAAACACCACTTAACTTAGAAGATCCATAATGGTAGCAAGTACAAACTTTTGGATGTCTCTTTTTTGGATAGTAAGCTTTATTAAACAATGAAAATTTGAGGGAGTTAAAATATTCTATCAGTGGCCTAAAGTTTGTGATTTCAAGACCATTATAAGATAGGACTTGAAAATCAATTGGAAACATGAAAATTAAAGAAGTTCGATGTTGTATCAATTCTAGAAAATTGTAATGTGTATGTTACTTCAATTCTGAATTCAAGAAGAATCAATTAGAATAACTCAGTGAATGTATTTAGAGGAAGATACTAAGTGTCTTACAGAATAGCATTTGAATTTTTATACATATTCTAATAATCAAGATTTTTAATGATTTCAAATAAATTTATAAATGATGGGAACTGACTAAGTGTCTTGCAAAATAGATATTGAAAAAAAAAATCCATATTTATGATAATCTAGATTTTTAATGAGATTATTTAAATATATTTGAAATCACACTTCCTCCCCATTGCCAGGCGCCCCCATGAGCCCCTCCTTCAGCAAAGATACGAGATAAAAAAATCTCTACTAACTAAGGTAAGCTCAAAAAGCATACGAAAGAAGATATATTAATACAAATGCAAAAGGAGTTACAAGATTCCCTGAACAGTTCCCATAAGATAAAAAGGTATACGAATTTTTGTATGATTACTATTCAACCCGAGAAGATTAAATCACAAATAGACGAGCAAGCTAGAGGAAGTAAGAATCAAAACTCTCCATTACTCACAAGGATTAAAACAACATGCGAACAGGCCTAAGCAACCAAGGGGATAAACTAGATGTTAACATTCGAAGGGGAACATGAAGCAAAGACCGACCATGGAGCTAAGACATCAGAATTACACACAGTCATTCGACACTCCACAAGAGGGTCATTGCGACAAGAACAAGGGTAAACGCCAAACGGGGCATTACACAAATCCTCCAAATCAGCATTTTGATCAAATTCAAAATCAGCATGTCTACCCATATGAGCAGCAGTGCCAAAGTCAGTTTGGATATGAAGCATGTCAAGCACAAGGGTATGCTAGTTATGAGGGCAGTCAAGAAGAAAATGAAGATCTGCTGGAACAAATCCAAAAGATGGAGGTAAACATGGTGCTATCCAGGGCTCAAGCACAAATGAAAGCTTTCAGAATTGGTTGCAGGACTCCTTTTCCATGGGGAGGCCCTTTTCCAAGACACTTCAGCCCTCAGGAGAAGCTGGACTTCATGATGAAGATGCTGCCCCAACTTGCACAATGGATAACAGAAATAGAGGCCTATACACTTGGTGTTGAACAACCTTGTCAATGGGTAAGTTCTACACCATCATCTGGTTTTTCTCTTCCCATTACTCAAGTAGCATCATCTCATTTGGAATTTCAAATTCTAAATCCAGTCAATGCTGCCCCAGGAGTTAATTCCATTTCTCCATTCCCTAGTATTCCACCACATCTCAATTCTTCCTTCCCCTTTCCTTCCAAACAATCATCCCCTCCACAAAAGCTAACAGAAATACCCTCTCCTCTAAAGAAACAAGAGTTTTTACCTCCTCCACCACCACAAAAAATTGCCAAGACATTTGAGTTACAATCCACTTCTCCTCTTGCATTCCCAAATCCATGTTGGGAGGATAAAAATCAAAATTCTAGTCAAGGAAAACAACAACAAAAAGAAAAGCCAAACAAGGATGAAGAAATCTAAAGTCTCAAGAGTTGGGCTCTTAAATTTGGGATGACAAAGATCCCCTTGATGGTTAAGCCTTTAAGAAGAGGTTGGAGTTGGAAAACAAGTGGTGGTTAGGACTGAATTTGTTGCAGCAAGAGAAGAGCAAAAAGAAGAAGCAGATCAGCAATCAGTTTGCTCAGAAAGTAGTGTCCATGTTAGCATTCTATTTGAAGAGAATGTTGATTCAATTCAAGTTGCACAATCAGCCATGGAGGAAGAAATCTCTGAAGAAGATCCTATAGTCCCAACTTCTCCTCTAGAGTAGTAGATCGACGAGTTTGACTTAACAAACTTTGTTCTAGAGGAAGAATTCTATCAAGAACAATATTGTCTTCAAGTAGTAGAAGAGGGAGAAGCTGCTCCAAATCGAAAAGAAGAGGAGCACATTCTAGTATCTGGCTTCATTGGAACCAAAGGAGAAGTCACAACTAGTCATGTTTGCTCCTAAGCATGAGGATGAGATACAAAGAACCAAGGATCAGCTATCATACCTCTCCAATCCAAATGCAAAACAACTAAAAGAGGTATTGAATTTGCCTTCACCAGATACCTTGATGATTTGGGTGGAAGACCAGCTTCTTGTTGATTTTCCATTCATGCAATCAGCCATGTTTCAATGCCAAATCAGTTGCATGGTTGCCAATTTTGAAGAAAGGGAAGCTATTTTTCACAACCAGTTGTAGGGTTTGTTTAGATTACCTTTGCTTCTAGTTAGAATAGAGTAGGTAGGTTTGCTTTCAGTAAAAGAATTGCTTGTGCACACTCTGTATGTTCTATTTGGAGCATGTATGATTTCAGTTTTGTAAATAGTTTTGGTGCTGCTGGTTTTGCTCTTGCACAGCTGTTTTAAGTGGCATTTTGGTGAGAACAACTCTAAGTTCAATCAGTTTCAAGTGGCTCAGAGGGAATTTTTCAAGATATCGGGTTGGTTTCAGGTTATTTCTTTTGACTCCATACCCAATGGATTGCTAAAAGACAATTGGTAACTTCATCCAGCAGGCAGATGACCCCTCTGAGTCGCCAAAATTGTTATCCAAAATGTGCCCCCTGCTCATTTTGTGGCTAACTCCCTCTCATTTCTTCCCTCTCCTTTGTGCCTCAGTCACAAAATTTTTCTTTTCAAGGCACTCAAAACCTTCTGGAAATGGCACCATTGGATAGAGCTCTTTCTCAGCTTTCCAGAAAGGTAAAGTTTTCCTCCTAACTCCATGTATTTTTTGAAGTTATGGCCTCGGCGGAGTTTTTTTGGAAAAATTTTCCCCCTGAAAGGTCCGCGGCCAATGAGATGCCGCCACGTGGCACCTAGAGTGGTGGAGTGCAGGGAAATTTTGGAAAATTTTCCAAATGACCAAAAAATGCATTTTGGTGGAGTTTGGAGAGTTAAAATCAAGAAATGCCTCTAGCACGTGGTCATGGATAGAAATGACGTTTCAACCACCATTTTTAATGAAGAATGGCTCGCATTCTCTACCAACATGGTTAAAAATGTCAGGGAATGGGTCTGTCAAGGTGCCCATGCTGTTTTGATGGCATTTTGGTCAATGGTTGAACCCCTTACACGTTTTCCGATGTTTCTCTCTCCTAGGGTCATGGTTTACACTGTAAAAGCTAGAATGAGTTTATTTTGCAAAGGGAGACACTTTTTCAGCTCTGCAACTTCCTTTTTCTTCCTCCTTGGTAGAATTTGTGAAGAAATTTTACCTTTCCATGTAATGCAACACCTTTTCTTGCCTTTGGATCACTGTAATGTATTGTATTGGATTTGAGATGTTGATATATGTTCTGTGATTAAAATCCCTCAATCCTTTCATATATCTATCATTGCTTTCTTTATCTTTCATTACATTTTGAGCATTTGTGCATGTTTTGTGTTGTGTTTCCTTGTGGATTGTGTATTTCATGCAGCATCAGGTGTCTACAACTCCTTTGGTGCATCACCTTTTGGCATTAGTTCTTTCTTTTTACATTTTCTATCCTTGTCCCTTTGGAATTTAGAGTAGATTAAGGAGTTTAAACCTCTACAATTGTGCAAGTGAAATAGTTGATCAGAGGAATTGAGGAACCAACCTCTAATCTGGAGATTCCTCTTCCATTTTTGTAAGTCCCACACTTGGGAAGAGGATTCAATGTTGTGTAATCACACTGGATGCTTAGAATGATCAAATTAGAAGCTTGATCAACATCCAGGGGGTGTTGCTGATTTGCAACAACAGTGTGCTTATACGTGTGCGTGATCATGTGCGTGTGCATGTGCATGTGCGTGTGCATTTGGGTGTGGGTATTACTATGTGTGTTTGTGTGTGTGGGTGTGTCTGTGCGGGTGTGTATGTCCGCGTACGTTTACATATGTGTGTGTGTGTACATGTGCGTTTGTGTGCGTTTGTGTGCGTGTGTGCATGTACGCGTGTGTGTGGTGTGGTGTGGGTGTGCGTGTGTGTGTGCCTGTGCCTATGAGTGTACGTGTGCGTGTGCGTGTGCGTGTGCGTGTGTGTGTGCGTGAGTGTGTGCGTGGATTTGTGCATGCAGTGTGTGCATGGGTGCATGCATGTGTCTATGCATGTGTGTTTGTGTGTTTGTGTGCATGTACGTGTGTGTGTGTGTGTGTGTGTGTGTGCATGTACGTCTATGTGCGTATATGTATGTGTGCGTGTGCGTGTGCGTGCAGGTGTGCATGTGCATGTGCATGTGGGTGTGCGTTTTAATATGGGTATGTGTGTGTCTGTGCGACCATCTACATCTACGTGTGTGTGTGTGTGTGCATGTGCACGTGTGCGTGCGTGTGCGTGTGCACGTGCGTGTGCATGTTCATGTGAATGTGTGCACATGCGTGTGTGTGCATGTGGGTGTGTGTGTGTGTGCGTGTGTGTATATCCATGTTCATGTGTGTGCATGTGCGTGTGTGTGTGCATGTTCATGTGTGTTAGTGTGCGTGTGCATGTTCGTGTGGGTGTGCGTGTGTGTGTGTATGTGTGTGTGTGTGTGCGTGCGCGTGTGCATGTGCTTGTGTGTGTGGGTTATGGGTGTGTGTGTGTGTGTGTCTGCATGAGCATGTGCACCTACGTGTGTTAACATATGTGTGTGCATGTCCATTTGTGTGTGCATGTATGTGTGTGTGTGCGTGTGCGTGTGCGTGTGCATGTGCGTGTGCCTGTGCCTGTGTGTGTGCATGCGTGTGCGTGTGTGTATGCGTATGTCTGTGCGTCTACGTTTTTATTTGTGTGTGCATATGTGTGTGTGTGTGTGTGTGTACATGTGTGTGTGCGTGCATGTGTGTGTGTGTGTGTGTGTGTGTGCATGTACATCCGTGTGCATATATGTATGTGTGCATGTGCGTGTGTGCGTGTGTGTGTGCATGTGCATGCGCATTTACGTGTGTATGTGCATTTGGGTGTGGGTATGTGTGTATGTGTGTGTCCGTTCAACTGTGTGCATCCACATGTGTTTACATATGTGCGTGCGTGTGCATTTGTGTGTGCTTGTGCGTGTGTGTGTGTGTGCATGTGCATGTGTATGTGCGTGTGCGTGTGCGTGTGCATGTGTATGTGTGTGTGCGTGTGTGTGTGCATGTGCGTGTGCGTGTGCGTGTGCGTGTGTGTGCGTGTGTGATATCGGTTGTTTGTGTGTGTGCATGTGTGTGTGTGCATGTGCATGTGCGTGTGTGTGTGTTTGTCCATGTGCGTGTGCGTGTGCATTAGCCTGTGCCTGTGCATGTGCGTGTGTGTGCATGTGTGTGTGGGTGTGCCTGTGTGTGTTCATTTGTGTGTGTGTGCATGTACATGTGTGTAGTGCCCACTTTCCTCGACACTATTCAAATACTGATCCTGACACTATTGGTCACATTTTGGATTTTATTATGTTTTGATGTAGTATGATGTATCAGGGATTATTATGGACATTATTATGTTTTTATTAGTATGATGGTTAGATGTTAGATCCTAGATTAATATTGATCTAGATTCAGATGTTTTGCTTGAGGATCATTGAGACATTTTTATTGTTATGTGGATGATGATATACTAGTTGACATGGATAGGTTATTGATGTTAATTTTAGACATGTGACATTGATTATTATGAATAGCTCTAGTATAGAAATCTATTGGATGATGATATAGTTACAAATTAAATTTTAATGATAAATATTGAATCTTGATATTGTTGTGATTTGGATCTAATGTTTATATATCATTTAGATGTTCTGATATGGCCACGAGGCTGAAGGAGGTATTTTGCATTTTGCAGGTTAAAATCACAATAATGTTGGGGGACTGGAGACTAACCATATTCGAATTCAGTGTGAAATCAACAAGGTCACCATGGCAACTGTGTTTGATTGTGTGTTTAGTTAGGATTTCCCATGGGGGGGATTTCCATTATTGTGACCATAGGGGCATATGTGTGTTTTTATTTATGTGTTCCCTTTTTAATTATTGTTGTGTGTATTTTATTTGTAATGTGCTTTTGTTTTAATTATTTAAAAATGATAGTATGATGTGAGAGTCATATAGTTAAAATTTAATTTAATTAAATAGGATGTGGAAGGTGAAATTAAATGTTATTGTCTTGGTTGAAAATAAAATTTATTTATATATTTTATAACCATATGGTAATTAAATATATGGTTGTGTCTAAAGTTTGTAAAAAAATAAATGTCATTAAAATAAATGCATTTTAAAAGAGTGTGTAAGTTACCAAGTATGGGTTGTGTAAATGAAGTGATAGATTGTGTAAGAGGTTGTAAGGCTGATTTTGGAAGGTCAAACACTCCTTCCTCTTTGAAATTCGAATTTGAACTTGGAGGACAAATTTGGCGGCTTGTGGGACAAGTTAAACTTGTCCCACACCTCTCAAAATCCTCCACCAACCATGCCTATTAATTTGGAGTCAAAATCAGATTATTTTATTACATTTTGACATGTTTTTTGTGTAATTATTGATTGCACTTGTCTTACAAAATTTAAATGCATTTCTTTTGGGGTATGGGCACTCAAGCTCCATTCTCGTCTATGCTTAGCCTGGGCAGAGAGCTCCATTTATAAGAAAACGTCGAACGGAAAGAAAGGTGGGTCTCAGGTGCTGTCAAGACTACGGTATGCACAATATGGTTTTAATGAAAAAAAATCCAGCACATACTTGAAAGAAAGGGACAAGGCCAGACTGCACAAAACCCTCTAAACAACCTTCCAGCCTGCGTTAAAGATGGGGCACCAGAGAAGGACAGAGGAAATCGAAAAAAAAGCACAAGGAACAAGGATAATAGAAATTTGAAGAAGAATACGCCTCCAAAAAAAAAGTATGCAAGGAGAGAGAGAATCCACGAAGCGTGCAAAAAACGTGACAAAATGCCACAAAGTTAAATCGATGGGGGGGTCTCAATAGAGAATCTTTGTAAATAAATTTCATCAGGTCTCCTGGTAACACTCTCACTGTCACATAGTCGATTTTGATAAAAAAATCTTGAAGGAGAAACCCGATTTGAGGATGCATTTGATACTGAACAGATAACAACATAGTTGGACAACCTGCTTGTTGGAAGCACTCAAAAAGGCTTCTACTATACTGCAACATGCCTGCCACCTGGCTAATTGCCTAATTCTTGCATACTCGCCGCTATTGTGGATCCCTGACAAGAACACACCTCGCAGCACCATAGAAACCCTGGAAAGTAAACAACACGCTTCTGCTTCCCGAAAGGGAGGTCTAGCTTGAAGCTCCATGAAAGTGGAGGTACACACGCCTTCCATTGTAGCATCTAGCCATCAAACCCATTACTGCACCCATACGCATTGAATAAAAGAATCAAAAAGAGATCAAGGTGAAGAAAAAATAGGACTCCACCGACTCTCCCATCTCCCTACAAGCAAGGTAGAAACATAATGGCCATTACGGTCTGCAGGGGTAGGTGGTGGTGGGGAGGACTAATGCCATCCTTGCAACAAGACACACACCTGAAGCAGGACCTGGTCGGCCAAGTGGCAGTGGGAGGGTAGGTGCAAGCAGTTTAAAGCTCCATCTATTTTGTTAAAAAACTGGGGCAGTCTCCTCACCATACCTATTAATTCAATGGTAGAGGTTAAAAATATTTTTGCGGGTTTTTTTTCCAATGAATTCTTAGCATTTAGAAATTAGTTGGCCCCATTCAAAATTACCGAGAAAATCAATGGCCATTACATTGTCCAATTATTTTTCCTTATCCACAAGCAAGAACTTCAATCTAAATTCATACAAAATCCTCCTTTGGCATGTACTTGTGGTAGAGTGTGTTAAAAGGTGCAAAAAAAAAACCTTTCTGAAAACACCACTTAACTTAGAAGATCCATAATGGAAGCAAGTACAAACTTTGGATGTCTCTTTTTTTTTTGGATAGTAAGCTTAAACAATTAAAAATTTTGGGGAGTTAAAATATTCTATCAGTGGCCTAAAGTTTGTGATTTCAAGACCATTATAAGATAGGACTTGAAAATCAATTGGAAACATGAAAATTAAAGAAGTTCGATGTTGTATCAATTCTAGAAAATTGTAATGTGTATGTTACTTCAATTCTGAATTCAAGAAGAATCAATTAGAATAAATCAATGAATGTATTTAGAGGAAGCTACTAAGTGTCTTACAGAATAGCAGCATTTGAATTTTTATACATATTCTAATAATCAAGATTTTTAATGATTTCAAATAAATTTATAAATGATGGGAACTGACTAAGTGTCTTGCAAAATAGATATTGAAAAAAAATTCCATATTTATGATAATCTAGATTTTTAATGAGATTCTTTAAATATATTTGAAATCACACTTCCTCCCCATCGCCAGGCGCCCCCATGAGCCCCTCCTTCAGCAAAGATACGGGATAACAAAAATCTCTACTAACTAAGGTAAGCTCACAAAGCATACGAAAGAAGATATATTAATACAAATGCAAAAGGAGTTACAAGATTACCTGAACAGTTCCCATAAGCTAAAAAGGTATACGAATTTTTGTATGATTACTATTCAACCCGAGAAGATTAAATCGCAAACAGACGAGCAAGCTAGAGGAAGTAAGAATCGAATTGCCCATTACTCACAATGATTAAAACAACATGTGAACAGGCCTAAGCAACCAAGGGGATAAACTAGATAAAATGAAGATCTGCTGGAACAAATCCAAAAATGGAGGTAAAACATGGTGCTATCCAGGGCTATAGCACAAATGAAAGCTTTCAGAATTGGTTGCAGGACTCCTTTCCATGGGGAGGCCCCTTTTCCAAGACACTTCAGCCCTCAGGAGAAGCTGGACTTCATGATGAAGATGCTGCCCCAACTTGCACAATGGATAACAGAAATAGAGGCCTATACACTTGGTGTTGAACAACCTTGTCAATGGGTAAGTTCTACACATCATCTGGTTTTTCTCTTCCCATTACTCAAGTAGCATCATCTCATTTGAATTTCAAATTCTAAATCCAGTCAATGCTGCCCCCAGGAGTTAATTCCATTTCTCCATTCCCTAGTATTCCACCACATCTCAATTCTTCCTTCCCCTTTCCTTCCAAACAATCATCCCCTCCACAAAAGCTAACAGAAATACCCTCTCCTCTAAAGAAACAAGAGTTTTACCTCCTCCACCACCACAAAAATTGCCAAGACATTTGAGTTACAAATCCACTTCTCCTCTTGCATTCCCAAATCCATGTTGGGGAGGATAAAAATCAAAATTCTAGTCAAGGAAAACAACAACAAAAAGAAAAGCCAAACAAGGATGAAGAAATCTAAAGTCTCAAGAGTTGGGCTCTTAAATTTGGGATGACAAAGATCCCCTTGATGGTTAAGCCTTTAAGAAGAGGTTGGAGTTGGAAAACAAGTGGTGGTTAGGACTGAATTTGTTGCAGCAAGCAGAGAGAGCAAAAAGAAGAGAAAGAAGCAAGAAAGCAGCAATCAGTTTGCTCAGAAAGTAGTGTCCATGTTAGCATTCTATTTGAAGAGAATGTTGATTCAATTCAAGTTGCAAAATCAGCCATGGAGGAAGAAATCTCTGAAGAAGATCCTATAGTCCCAACTTCTCCTCTAGAGTAGTAGATCGACGAGTTTGACTTAACAAACTTTGTTCTAGAGGAAGAATTCTATCAAGAACAATATTGTCTTCAAGTAGTAGAAGAGGGAGAAGCTGCTCCAAATCGAAAAGAAGAGGAGCACATTCTAGTATCTGGCTTCATTGGAACCAAAGGAGAAGTCACAACCAGTCATGTTTGCTCCTAAGCATGAGGATGAGATACAAAGAACCAAGGATCAGCTGTCATACCTCTCCAATCCAAATGCAAAACAACTAAAAGAGGTATTGAATTTTCCTTCACCAGATACCTTGATGATTTGGGTGGAAGACCAGCTTCTTGTTGATTTTCCATTCATGCAATCAGCCATGTTCAATGCCAAATCAGTTGCATGGTTGCCAATTTTGAAGAAAGGAAGCTATTTTTCACAACCAGTTGTAGGGTTTGTTTAGATTACCTTTGCTTCTAGTTAGAATAGAGTAGGTAGGTTTGCTTTCAGTAAAAGAATTGCTTGTGCACACTCTGTATGTTCTATTTGGAGCATGTATGATTTCAGTTTTGTAAATAGTTTTGGTGCTGCTGGTTTTGCTCTTGCACAGCTGTTTTAAGTGGCATTTTGGTGAGAACAACTCTAAGTTCAATCAGTTTCAAGTGGCTCAGAGGGAATTTTTCAAGATATCGGGTTGGTTTCAGGTTATTTCTTTTGACTCCATACCCAATGGATTGCTAAAAGACAATTGGTAACTTCATCCAGCAGGCAGATGACCCCTCTGAGTCGCCAAAATTGTTATCCAAAATGTGCCCCCTGCTCATTTTGTGGCTAACTCCTCTCATTCTTCCCTCTCTTGTGCCTCAGTCACAAAATTTTCTTTTTTCAAGCACTCAAAACCTTCTGGAAATGGCACCATTGGATAGAGCTCTTTCTCAGCTTTCCAGAAAGGTAAAGTTTTCCTCCTAACTCCATGTATTTTTGAAGTTATGGCTCGGCGGAGTTTTTTTGGAAAAATTTTCCCCTGAAAGGTCCGCGGCCAATGAGATGCCGCCACGTGGCACCTAGAGTGGTGGAGTGCAGGGAAATTTTGGAAAATTTTCCAAATGACCAAAAAATGCATTTTGGTGGAGTTTGGAGAGTTAAAATCAAGAAATGCCTCTAGCACGTGGTCATGGATAGAAATGACGTTTCAACCACCATTTTTAATGAAGAATGGCTCGCATTCTCTACCAACATGGTTAAAAATGTCAGGGAATGGGTCTGTCAAGGTGCCCATGCTGTTTTGATGGCATTTTGGTCAATGGTTGAACCCCTTACACGTTTTCCGATGTTTCTCTCTCCTAGGGTCATGGTTTACACTGTAAAAGCTAGAATGAGTTTATTTTGCAAAGGGAGACACTTTTTCAGCTCTGGTGCAACTTCCTTTTTCTTCCTCCTTGGTAGAATTTGTTGAGAAATTTTACCTTTCTCATGTAATGCAACACCTTTTCTTGCCTTTGGATCACTGTAATGTATTGTATTGGATTTGAGATGTTGATATAGGTTCTGTGATTAAATCCCTCCAATCCTTTCATATATCTATCATGGCTTCTTTATCTTTCATTACATTTTGATCATTTGTGCATGTTTTGTTGTGTTTCCTTGTGGATTGTGTATTTCATGCAGCATCAGGTGTCTACAACTCCTTTGGTGCATCACCTTTTGGCATTAGTTCTTTCTTTTTACATTTTCTATCCTTGTCCCTTTGGAATTTAGAGTAGATTAAGGAGTTTAAACCTCTACAATTGTGCAAGTGAAATAGTTGATCAGAGGAATTGAGGAACCAACCTCTAATCTGGAGATTCCTCTTCCATTTTTGTAAGTCCCACACTTGGGAAGAGGATTCAATGTTGTGTAATCACACTGGATGCTTAGAATGATCAAATTAGAAGCTTGATCAACATCCAGGGGGTGTTGCTGATTTGCAACAACAGTGTGCTTATACGTGTGCGTGATCATGTGCGTGTGCATGTGCATGTGCGTGTGCATTTGGGTGTGGGTATTACTATGTGTGTTTATGTGTGTGGGTGTGTCTGTGCGGGTGTGTATGTCTGCGTACGTTTACATATGTGTGCATGTGCATGTGCGTTTGTGTGCGTTTGTGTGCGTGTGTGCATGTACGCGTGTGTGTGTGTGTGCGGGTGTGCGTGTGTCTGTGCCTGTGCCTATGAGTGTACGTGTGCGTGTGCGTGTGCGTGTGCGTGTGTGTGTGCGTGTGCGTGTGCGTGGATTTGTGTTTGAGTGTGTGCATGGGTGCATGCATGTGTGTTTGTTTGTTTGTGTGCATGTACGTGTGTGTGTGTGTGTGTGTGTGTGTGTGCATGTACGTCCATGTGCGTATATGTATGTGTGCGTGTGCGTGTGCGTGCAGGTGTGCATGTGCATGTGCATGTGGGTGTGTGTTTGTGCGTGCATGTGCCTATTTATGTGTGGGTGTGCTTGTGCGTGTATATCTGTGTGTGCATGTGCGTGTTTGTTTGTGAGTGTGCGTGTGCATGTGTGTGTGCGTGGGCCTGTGTTTGTGTGTGTGTGCGCGTGTGCGTGTGCTTGGGCATGTGCGTCTGTGTCTGCGCGTGCGTGTGCGTGGGCGTGTGCATGTGTGTGTGCATGTGCGTGTGTGTGTGCGTGTGCGTGGGCGTGGGCATGGGGGTGGGCGTGTGCGTGTGCGTGTGCGTGTGCGTGTGCATGTGCTTGTGCTTGTCTTTGTGTTTATGCCTGTGTGTGTGTGTGTGCGTGTGCGTGTCCGTGTCCGTCTATAGCGTACGTGTGCAGGTGCGTATGTAAATGTGCTGTGTGCATGTGCGTGTGCAGGTGCGTGCGTGTGTGTGTGTGTGTGTGTGCTTGTGCGTCTATAGTGTGCGTGTGCGTGTGCCAGTGTCTTCGTGCATGTGTGTGTGTGCACGTACGATTGTGCATGTGTAATGTGTGTGCATGTGCATTCCTCTGTGTGTGCGTGCATGTGTGCGTGTGAGTTTGTGCGTGTGCTGTGTGCACGTGCATAGCGTGTGTTTATGT
>CM034148.1:464095986-464145986 GCA_019776745.2 Taxus chinensis
GTGTGCGTGTGTGTTAGCCTGTGCGTGTGCGTGTGCATGTGCATGTGGGTGTGCATTTATGTGTGTGTGCATGTACATGTGTGCGTGTAAATGTGTGTGTGTGTCCATGTGCGTATTCATGTTTGTGCGTGTGTGCATGCACGTCTGTGTTCTTGTGTGTGTGCGTGTGCGTGTGCGTGTGGGTGTGGCTGTGGGTGTGTGTGTGTGTGGGTTGTGGACGTGTGTGTGGGTGTGTGTGTGTGTGTGTGTGTGTGTGTGTGTGTGTGTGTGTGTGTGTGTGTGTGTGTGTGCGTGCGGGTGTGGGTGTGGCTGTGTGTGTGTGCGTGGGTTGTGGGCGTGTGTGTGGGTTATGGGTGTGTGTGTGTTTGTGTGTGTGTGTGTGTCCATGTGAGCGTGTGCATCTGCGTGCGTTAACATATTTTTGTCCATGTGCATTTGCGTGTGCGTGTGTGTGTGTGTGTGTGTCCATGTGTCTGTGCGTGTGTGTTTGTGTGCAAGTATGAGTGTGTGTGTGTGTGTGTGCGTGTCCGTCCGTGTGCATATATGTATGTGTTTGTGTCCGTGTGCTTATGCGTGTGCGTGACCGTGTGCATGTAATTCCTTGTGCGTATGTGTATGTGTGCGTGTGCGTTTGGGTGTGGGTGTGTGTGTTTGTGTCTATGTGTGCGTGTGTGTGTACATGTGCGTGTGCGTGTGCATGTTCGTTTGGGTGTGGGTATGTATATGTTTGTGTGTGTGTGTGTGTGTCTTTGCGACTGTGTATGTCCGCGTACGTTTACATATGTGTCTGCATGTGTATTTGTTTGTGCGTGTGCGTGTGAGTGTGCATGTTCGTGTGTGTATTTGTGTGTGCCTGTGCATGTGCGTGTGCTTGTGCATGTGCGTGCGCGCACGTGGGCATGTGTGATATCGGTTATCAGTGTGTGCGCGCGTCCGTGCATGTGTGTGTGTGTGTGTTTGCGTGTGCGTGTGAGTGTGCGTGTGTTTGTCCGTGTGCGTGTGCGTGTGCATTATCCTGTGCATGTGCATGTGTGTGTGCATGTGCGTGTGGGTGTGCGTTTACGTGTGTGTGCATGTACATGTGTGCATGTAAATGTGTGCGTGTGCATGTGCGTGTTCATGTTTGTGCGTGTGCGCATGCACGTCTATGTTCTTGTGCGTGTGCGTGTGCGTGTGCATGTGCATGTGGGTGTGGGTGTGGGAGTGTGTGTGTGTGGGTTGTGGGCGTGTGTGTCGGTTGTGTGTGTGTGTGTGTGTGTGTGTGTGTGTGTGTGTGTGTGCGTGCGTGGGTGTGGCTGTGGCTATGTGTGTGTGTGTGGGTTGTAGGTGTGTGTTCAGGTTATGGGTGTGTGTGTGTGTGTTTGTGTGTGTGTGTGTGTGTCCATGTGAGCATGTGCATCCGCGTGCGTTAACATATTTGTGTCCATGTGCATTTGCGTGTGTGTGTGCGTGTGTGTGTCCGTGTGTCTGTGCGTGTGTGTATGTGTGCAAGTACGTGTGTGTGTGTGTGCATGTCCGTCCGTGTGCATATATGTATGTGTGTGTGTCCGTGTGCTTACGCGTGTGCGTGACCGTGTGCATGTAATTCCTTGTGCGTATATGTATGTGTGAGTGTGCGTTTGGGTGTGGGTATGTGTGTTTGTGTCTATGTGTGCGTGTGCATGTGCGTGTGCGTTTGGGTGTGGGTATGTGTATATGTTTCTATGTGTGTGTGTGTGTGTGTGTGTGTGTGTGTCTTTGCGGGTGTGTATGTCCGCGTATGTTTACATATGTGTCTGCGTGTGTATTTGTTTGTGCGTGTGCGTGTGTGTGTGTGTCCATGTATGTGTGTGTATGTGTGTGTGTGTGCGCGTGTGTATACGTGTGCATGTGCATCTGCTTGTGCCTGTGCGTTTACGTGTGCGTGTGCACGTGCGTGTGCGTGCTTGTGGATTTGCGTTTGCGTGTGGGCGTGGGTGCGTGTGTGTGTCTGTGCATATGCGTTTGTGTGTGTGTGCATGTACGCGCGTGTGTGTGTGTGTGTGTGCATATGCATGTCTCTGTGTGTGTGTGTACGTCCGTGTGCGTATATGTATGTGTGTGTGTGTGTGTGCGTATGCGTGTGCGTGCACATGTGTGTGCGTGTGTGCATGTGCGTGTGCGTGTGCATGCACGTGTGTATGTGCGTGTGCGTGTGTGTGTGTGTTTTGGTGTGGGTATGTGTGTGTCTGTGTGACCATCTGCATCTGTGTGCGTGCATGTGCGCGTGTGCGTGCATGTGCGCGTGTGCATGCATGTGCACATGCGTGTGCATGTGTGTATGCATGTGTGTGTGTGCATTTGTGCGTGCATGTGTGTGTGTGCGTGCGTGTGTGTGTGCATGTGCGTGTTCGTGTGTGTTAGTGTGCATGTGCATGTGTGTGTGGGTGTGCATGTGCGTTTGCGTTTGCGTGTGCGTGTGCATGTGCATGTACGTGTGTGTGTGCGCGTGTGTGTGGGTTGTGGGTGTGTGTGTGTGTCCACACGAGCATGTACGCCTACGTGCGTTTACATATGTGTGTGCATGTGCCTGTAATTGTTTGTGTGCATGTGCGTGTGTGTGTGCGTGTATGAGTGCGTGTGTGTGTGCGTGTGCATGTGTGTGTGCATGCATGTGCGTGTGCTAGTGCGAGTTCATGTGCGTGTGTGTGTGTGTGTGCGTGCATGTGTGTATGCGTGCGTGTGCACATGCACGGTTACATGTGTGTGTGCAAGTGCATGTGCGTGTGCATGTGCATGCGAGTGAGCATGTGCCTGTGTGTGGGCATGCACCTATACGTATGCATGTGTGTGTGCGTGTGCATGTGCGTGTGCGTGTGCATGTGTGGGTGTGTGCTTGTGCATGTGCATGTGCGTGGGCGTGTGCATGTGCATGGACTTGTTGAGGATCATTAGGAGGACTCTTGATGAGAATCAGAGGTCTTGGCATACCAAACTGAAATCAGCCTTATGGGCTGATAGGATAACTCCCAAGAGATCCACAGGTAACTCTCCATTCAAACTTTTTTATGGAAGAGAGGCAATCTTGCCCATGTCACTTGAGTTGCCAACATTGGAACTCATGAAGCAATTAGAATTGCTAGAGTTTGAGCCCATGGAGGTGAGATATGCAGAGTTGATGGAGCTGCAGGAGGTTAGAAATCGGCATCCCAAGCAATGGAAAAGGATCAAGCTTTGATCAAAAAGACCTTTGATAGGAAGGCTAAGGATAGATCTTTTTAGGTTGGAGATCTAGTGTTGAAATGGGATGTGGATAGAGCAAAACCGGGAAGGCATTCAAAATTTGATGCCATTTGGAGCGGCCCATACATGGTCACGAAGTGCAAGACATAAATGCTTTCCAATTGGCCTCATTGGATGGTGAAGAACTACAGATTCCAGTCAATGGAATCTATCTCAAGCGTTGCTTCTAGAGGGAATTTACCACCTTGTAAATATTAGATTAGATTTTCATTCCTCCAAGTGCTTTGCACATTTTTTGCTGTATGTTAATTTTGCTTTCCCTAAGTGCTTTGGCATAGCTTGCTGTCACTGGAGATGTTTTTGCAGTCCTTGCTTCCATCAGGTGATATTCCATCTCTAAACAGAATATTTGATGACTCCATGCCCAATGGACTACTTCAGGCAACTAGTATTTTCATCTAGCAGGCAGATGACCCCTCGGATTCGCCAAAATTGTTATCCAAAATGGTGCCCTAGCTCATTTTTGTGGCTAACTCCTTGTGTTCTCTTACCTCTCTTGTGCCTCAGTCTACATTGTTTGATTTTCAGGCACTCAAGGCTTTTTGGAAATGGCACCATCAGATAGAGCTCTCTCTCAGCTTTCCAGAAAGGTAAAGTTTTCCTCTTAACTCCTTTTATTTTTCAAGTTATGGCTTGGCGGAGTTTTTTTGTGGAAAATTTTCCATTTGAGGCCCGCAGCCAATAGGAAGCTGCCACGTGGCAGGAGGAGTTCGGGGGTCGGAGGAAAATTTGAATTTTTTTTCAAGTATTTTGGTCGAAGGTTCTAAATGAAAATTTTTTCCTGTGGGGCCCGCGGACCAATCAGGTTGTGACACGTGTCACAAGGGGGGGGGGGGCGGAATAAAAAAAATTGCTAAGTATATTGCCAAATTTTCCAAAGTGGAAGAATGGAACGGAGAGCCCGCAGCGAGTAAAATTAGGACACGTGTCCTAAGGGGAAGGTAGATTCGGAGCTCAGGGTGGTTTTTGAAAATTTTGCAAAAGTTTTCGCTAAAACTAAAAAGTGAAAGAAGGGCCTGCGCCCCCTGTCAGCCATTCAAAAGCTGACACGTGTCCCGACCGGGCGGGACGTGGAGGAAAAATGAAAATTTTTCCAAAGTCTAAAAATGTCAAAATTTCAAAGGAAAACCCGCAGGAGGCAAAGGAGAGAGAATTCCAGAATGAATCAGAGCTTTCCACGTGGCATCCGACCAGTGGAGTGCGGGGAATTTTTGAAAATTTTTCCAAAGACAAAAAAGAGGTAAAATTTGAAATTTTTTCCCGCCGATCCGTTTTTTGGGCCGTTTTTGCCCTAAATCTTCAAACAATCATATCTTTTGATCCAGAGCTCATATTTTCACATTCTTTATATCATTGGAAAGATGTTAAAATTGTCTACATGATTCCATGGTCAATTTCTAATTTTGGTTCAATTTGGAGAGAGAAAATTCAAAAATGGTTCTGGTACATGTCCATGGTTAGAAATGACATTTCAACAACCAAATTTAATACAAAATGGGTTACATTCTTCTCCAGCATGGTCAAAAAATGACAGGGTATGGGTTTGTAAGGTCCTCCATGCTATTTTAATGCATTTTCCATCAATGAGGAATGGGCTGCTTTGTAAAAGCTAGATTTGGCTCATTTCTTGAGGGTTTGAATCCCTTAATAATGGATATATTTCCATGAATTCATTATCCTCCTCAGCATTTTCTATCATTTTTACTGCATACAAAGTGTAGCCTATGTTTTTAGCCCTTTTTAGTTGCATAGCTGTCAGTTTCCTAACTGTAACTTCACGTTTTTACACCTTGAATGACTGCTGCTTTCTACAGGTCATCAAAATAACAAATTTGTTTTTCATAACAGTCGACCTTTGCCTTATGTTCAGCCAACCAGTTAACTCCAATAATGATATCATATGATCCTAAAGGAGTGACATACAGGTCAACTTCGGTGGAGAAACGAGGAAAGTCAAGAATTGCCCCAAAAAGGCACATTTTGACTGTATGGACAACATTATTCCATAATACACTGTCCATGTTTTATCCATTCGTTCCGCCTTTCTTTTTAATTTCAACGTAATTTTAGCAGAAATAAAGCATTCAGTAGCTCCAATATCAAAAAGTATGACTATAAGTGTACCGAATAACTTACCCAAAACTTCTATAGGCGTAACTTGCTTTTCAGCTTGTCTGTTTAGCCACTGCAGCGTGTATCCTAGGCTGCCAACAGCACAAACACAGACACACACACATACCCACACCTAAACACACATGCAAACGCATACGCACACGCACACACACACGCACATGCACACGGTCACACGCACACAAACACATACATATATGCATACAGATGTACATGCACAAACACACAACTGCACATGCATAGACACACGCTCGCACTCACGAACACAAACATGCACATGCAAATGCACATGGACACACATATGTTAACACACACGGACACACACGCTCGCACGCACGCACGCACACACACACACACACACACACACACACACATAACCCACACACATGCCCACAACCCAGACACGCACACACACACGCACATGCACAAGCACACGCACATGCACAAGCACACGCACACGCACACGCACATGCACACACACACACACACTCATAATGTGCACAAACACGTACACACACATGCTCACGCACACACACATACGCACACGCACACACATGCATGTTGACGGACACGCGTGCACGTACACACGCACGGACACACACACACACACACACACACACACACACACACACACACACACCCATGCACATGCACATGCACACATACACTTACACGTACACGTACATAAACATAGATGTATGCACACACACACGCACATACCCATACCCACACACATAAACATGTTTGCACATGTAAACACGCAGATGCTCATGAACACGCATAAACTGACACGCACAGGCGCACACATGTAGAAGTACAAATGCACACGCACTTACACACATGCACACACACACACACATACCCACACACAAACTCACGCACACGCACATGCACACACGCACACACACACATGCACACACACACACATGCACACGCACAACCCACACACACACACGCACCCACACACACACGCACACACACACACACACACACACACACACACATCACACACACACACACATGCACATGCACACGCACATGCGCGCACACACACACACACACATGCACATGCACATGCACACGCACACACACGCACGTACGCGCATGCAGACGCAGACGCAGACGCACACACACATATATATACGCACACGTACGTACACGCACACACACACACATACATGCACACACACACAAACACACATGCATAGCCACACGCACGCACCCACGTGCACACACACACACAAATCCACATGCACACGTAAACACACGTAAATGAACACATACACGCACTAGCATAAACACGAACACGCACACGCACACGCACTGTAACATTCCCATTTTAAGATACTAGAACAAGGGAAATTTTTTGTTTTTTAAACAACATTCCCTGTTATGAATTATATAATTCAAACACACGTTCAAGTTTTAATAATTGTTCTCTGTCCAAATAATGCAATTTGGATCACACAATTTCCCTTTAAAACTAATGTTCTCTGTTCACATATTTGTAATATGGAACACACATTCAGTGCCATTCAATAATATAATAGATTCCATATGCTACTGTAAATGACTTGAAGAACTACCGATCTCCCATTTTCATGGCTCGGAGTTTCAACGATCTCTCATTTCATGACTCGGCAACTTACCGATCCTTCATGTTCATCATGCATAGTATAATATATATACAAGGTTCTCGTACCATTTCCAGTTATCGAAGTGATCCATTTAAGAGGCCTATCTGAATATCTATTACTGATATTCATCTGACATCCTACATCTTAAATTAGGTGATTAGGACAACGCAACTAGCATTTGCGATACTTTGGCCAAAGATTTTCACATGATTTACATGATCATATTCCTGGATGTGATACACACCAATGGAATACGTACTTCACCTCACTTCGTGTGTTATCTAGAATGGTCTTTTCTAGTTCCTACCAGTCCTTCCAATTTAAGGTCAACTCTAACTCCAACTAGCAATATGAACGAGTATAGGAAGTTACTCATGGTAACTAAAGATACGCAGACATACAGTGTCATCCCTAGATGACTTTGTGTGTCTAGTTATCTTTAGTCCTCCGGAGTCACTCCGTATACATGATCAAATTCCTATCCCCAGCCAAGATCTTAGTATTCAGCTTATGTAATCTTGATGATTTAATTCGGGAGGGCATTGTAATATGTCAGCTATAACATTGTGTCGTCATGTAGGCCCCACCTTCATGAAGACACCATGTTGTAACTGGAATATGTCAATGTCCTACGGAATCCTCCCATCAAGAGTACACATCCAGCTCAAATGATTTGGTTATGATCTTAATATTTATGATCAACTTTCAGCAGCCATGTTGATCCTTTATCCTCATTATTGTTACAGTTGTATGTAGCTAAGAGAGACTAAATTCATCTTCTAGCTTACTATGCATCTTCTCCTTCGTACCGAAGGGTTACATTTTCTCTACTTGGTTCTTTTCTTAATCCTTGGATTAAGCAGCCCATTACCGATAGACTTAATAAGTTTAACCTATTAAACTTAACCAAGTTTTTCCACAACTGAAAACAAATTCAGAATTCCAGCTTATTAGACATCATTAAAACGAGGTCTAATTCTCAATGAATATATTCATTTATTCTCCTTAACCTTACATACTTTAGGGTCTGTTAATCATGGATATGTTTTTCCCATATCCTTACTTTCTGAATTTAATATTCGAGGCTATTAATGGAGTCTGAATACGAAGTTCGACTGCTCCTAAGTTATTTGATATTCCTTAGCTTTCAAGCTAATCTCGAATACCTATCAATTATGAGATCATGTTCTTCCTAATCCTTTTTAATGTCAATTAAAAATTCATCTTACCCCAAGTATGAACTAATTGCACATATCAACGTAAAAGTTGCATTTAGGTAAGAATAGATATTAGTTCCTTTTACATTCATCCAAAAACATTTGAATAATTCCAAATCAAGAATTAATGTTATATTCCCAACTTAATCAACAATATCAAACTGATACAGTCATTAAAATATCACACTTGTATTTGTATTCATCCATCCATTTCATAATCTATACATTTGCCAGTCCAAATGACTGGACTTTGTTTATATAAAACAACATTACAACTCATAAGATAGAAGAATGTAATTTCTTCTTTTCTCAATTCCTCATAGAGGAATAATAACTATCAAATACAGTCCATCTTCAGTCAATCAAAAGAAGTATCAGAAAACAACCATGTCTTCGTTTTACTCAAATTCCATCTGTAAAATTGCTTGCACGGGTCAGTTCATTGAACTGAGCATATTAAGAAATTTTCATTAAAATGAGGTGCTTCTAATTAACTGTCTCAATAAAAGAACCCTACTTTTATGAAACGTTAATATGAACATCAATCAAGAATTAAGTATCAAAAAGAATGATCAGCATAACAACCAAAACATCTAATTACCATCCAAATCAGTCAAAGAACTACTATCCTTTTTCCCAAATGATCATTACACAAAGTAATTTCCTTCAAACAGTTCCAGATTACAACCTCTGTAAAAACTAGGAACACATGTAAGCATACTGCTGTTATAACATAACTGCTATCCATTCCATTCCCTTACATTAGTAATAAATGCAAAGGATAAAATTTGACTGAAAACATAAACCAATTTACCTTCCTTTCAGTCCATGCAACTCATTTGATTTCAAGTAATCAAATACAGACGAGAAAAGCAAACAACAATAAAATGTAGATGCTTAACCCAAAGCAATACAAAATTTGTTCCATAACGATTACAGATTTCTAACTGTATAAGAGAAGAACGACCATTATTCCAAGTTATCCATCCTCACTCCTATTCCTTTCCTCATGACTATACTGAAAGTTAAATCCAAATGAGACATCAATCAAAGATAACAGTTCAGAGTGAAACTTACAAAATCCATTCAGAATTCACTTTCCAACAGCAAGGAATAAATCCATTCCTATTCAGCTTTGAATAAAAACAAGGAAGAATTTATCATCCATATCAATACTTCCTTTCAAGCAGGCACATATGAATACCAAAAACAAGTTGGGAAAACATCGTATCCATCATAGAATAAGCAATACAAAGAATGCATACTATGTTCTTACTGTACTAGAAGAATTCGTACTTCATTCACTATATTATAACCAAATGAACAGTTATACAATCACTTTAACAAATATTCACACGACTTTCTATACCTATGAACGCACACAGTTCATAAATAATAATTTGCACTTTGCTATAACCTACAGCAAGTTCAACCCGTATTGTACAGTAAAGCTCTATTATTGCTATTTCCAGAATTCAAACAGCAAGAAGAGAAAATTCATACCTTTAACTATTTCCATAAGAAAACATCCATTTTCTTCAAACACAACAAGAATCACTCAAGTCGAGTTCTTTTTTTTTTGATTGACAGTGCAAAATCAGAGATCACACGAAACATTTAAATCTTCCATTTTTACAGAAAGAAAACAACACTCAGAAAAATAATCTAAATATCACTGTCACTTCCATCAAGCCGAATTCCAAATGCTCAATGAAACCCAATTACCATTTCTTTCAAAATCTAAAACAGCAGAAAGAAGAAGAAATCATTTCCTTATAATTTTCAGTAAAGAAACAATCATTTTCTTCAAAATGTAATAAGAACACCCAAGTCGTGTTTGTTTTATAATGACAGCTCAAACCCATATTGACAATAGAACTTTTGTTCAACAATGTCAAACAAACTCACACAGCCTGTACAGTTTTCATTCAATATGCCATTTGTAAAGAAATACCCAGTTCGAGTTCCTTATCAACAGACATGTCTACCCGAAATCCCATTCTTCTATTTCACAATGATGTGCAGAACCCAGAGATGCAATATTCATATAACAATACCTATATCAAGACAAACCCGCATAGGGTATTAGATGTGCAAGCTTGGTACAGTCAAAACAGTCTCAAACAGCAAGCTAATTCACTTGTATTTCATTCATTTGCATAGAAATTCAAAGCCAAGCTCGTTTTCACGAAGATAGTTTGAATCAGAAGATTAAACCACAACCACAAAACACAATAGAATCAACTTTTCATCACAGCAAGGAGAAAGAATAATTCATTTATAATTTCAGAAGAAAAACAATTACTTTCTCCAACTCCCACGAATATCCAAGTCGTATTCATCCTTCCACTTTTACAAAAGAAAAGCACAACACTTAGAATATTACTATCACTTCCATCAAACCGAGCCCATAATGCTCAATAAAACCCAATTACTATTTCCTTTAGAATCTAAAACAGCAGAAGGAAGAGGAACTCATTTCCTTAAAAATTTCAGTAAAGAAACAATGTCAAAACAACTCGCACAACATGCACAATATCATAATGTAAGGACGAATTCCCCAATATTGTCGAATCAATTCAACACAGCATAGACTGTATTTTAACTTAATACTTATGCAAAGATAGTTCAAATTGAAACAACAAAGACAAAACGACTCTACCCATAATCATTTAAAACATGACAACAAAATTGAATAAACCCAAAACCCCCTTCATCAGAAGAGTAGGGTTGTTTTAATGAGACGTTTAAGCAAAGCAAGTAGTTTAAAGGTAAGGGCTTAACATGTCTGTAATCCTTCCTGAAGCTCGAAGAAAACCGCACCTACATGAGTTATTTCCTTCCACGGCGATAATAGCAAGCTTCCCAAACAATCACCTTCCTCTACAGGCTCAGAAATAGTCTTTGATTTTCCAAAGAAACAGAGATAACAATCAAACACAACTGGTTCAACAGAACCATAAAAAACCAAATGTAGAGCAACTTCCAAAAATCAGAACGAACACAATAACAACAAAATTTCCTCCATACTCTTTCCAAGGCGGGCTGGTCGTGAAGACCAAGAAAATTAAATGCATTGAAGGCTTTGCCTTTTTCCTCTTTCCTCACGCCACCACCAACTCGGGTTGGCAAATTGCCAAATTCAAATTTTGCATGAAAACAGAATTTAGTCTCATGACTAACTGAATGTCCCTATCTTTTCCTTGTTCCCGCCAAACTTGGCGCTGTCCACGTAAAGACCACATTCATTGCCCATTAAATTTCCTTCCATCCTTATCCTTTCCATCCCCCATGGGTCTGTGCGTCCCCTTCCTTAGGTTAGGATTATTTTAGGATTTATAATAGTGTTCATACCTAGGTCATAGGTTAATAGGACTTAGTTCTATTTTCACCCTTAGAATTTAAAAATCCACATAGGATAGGAGTTAGGATATAAGGTAGAACTTAGGAGTAGATTAGGGTCTACTTCCCCTCACACTTAATTAATCAATTTCCAATCAAGTCCTTCCGACTGTCAATTATATTAACATTAAGTAGGACATTTCATCCCACGTTTTACATGCCTGAGCCACCCGCATCTAGGCCTTTATCACCTTATGGGGTCTGGCGTTACAACAGTGTATGGTTTGAGAATCAAACCTTTTTCATTAGCATCTACATGCCAGCTATTCATACCTGAAATCAGGTGCTGCAACATTTATATCAACCTTCGGTCTAGTTTATAAGTAAATCGGCAAAGCGATTACAAGAAGACCACAAAATACCTTGGATCAATGGAATTGATTCAAGGTGTGCTATCAATCAGCGAATAGAGTTCATCAAGCATACAAAAGATCTATTGTCACATCAGTAAACATACAAGCTATAATAACTGTTGTCCCATGTAAACAAATTATAGTATGCAAGAATCCAGATTAGCAACACATTCCTTTAAGATCAAAAATATATCTTAACATGTTTGTCTTCATTTCAGCAGTTACAATATTAAGAAAGTAATCACCATGATAACCTACAAAAATCAGGGCGTTACATTCCTCCCTCCTTAAAGAATCATCGTCCCGATGATCAAATTAACCAAATCAAGGAGTTTCTTGGACAAAGTTCAGTTATTGTCCTTCCATTCATAAGTTCATACCAAAAACAGATTCACTCTTAAAAACTGTGTTTTAAGACAACTGTAAAATAGACTAATAATTGTCTATATTTGGTAGAATTATCAGTTTTTCGAATTTCGATTTCGATCAATCAAGTATGGAAAAGAAAATCTCATTTCTTCGAGATTTTCCCAATTTGTACTTTCTTTGCTAAACTAGTCCCACTAGACCTTACATTGATTCACTTCGCGATTTCTTAAGTACAACTGGTGAGTTCCTGTTGTTGCAGATCAGTAGCACCCCTGGATGCAAATCAGGGTTCTAAGTTGATATTTCAGGCATCCAGTGTGATTGCACAACATTGAAACCTCTCTCCAAGTGTGGGACTTGTAAAATGAGAGAGGAATCTCTAGATTAGAGGCTGGTTCCTCAAAATCCTCTGATTAGATCTATTATTTGCACAACTGCAGAGGTTTAGATCCTAATTTTATCCTAGATTGCAAGGAGACAAGGATAAGAAATGCAAAAATTAAAACTAAACTAATGATGGTGATGCTCCAAAGGAGTGGTGAACCTTTTTGCTCATGCAAATAGACACAAATCAGAAATTTTAGCATAAAACATCATGCACAGGTTGATAAGCTGTAATCAAAGGTTTGAAATGAAACAAACAACACATGCAAAGGACTGAAAGCATTCATAGAGCCCGCATTGTGATTTTCAACATCAAAATCCTTGCATTCCAACACCAAAGAGGCAAAAAAGGCCTGTTACAATCCTTGGAAGGTCTGGTACTTCTAAAATCACTTGCTGAAGATGAAAACAAAAGCTTGCTGTGCAAAAAAAGTGTTCCCCTTTGAAAAATGAGCCAAATCTGGCTTTTTACAATGCATGGGTCGAACCCAGGAGAGAGAAAACATGAAAAAACATGGGAGCCATTCCTCATTGACCAAAATGTATTAAAAATAGCATGGGTGACCTGACAAACCCATCCCCCGACATTTTTGACCATGCTGGAGAAGAATGCGACCCATTTCGCATTAAAAATGGTTGTTGAAACGTCAGTTCTGTCCATGGGCGCATACCAGAATCATTTTTGATTTTCTCCCTCTAAACTGAACCAAAATTCAAAATTGACCATGGAATCTTATATAGAATTTTAATTTCTTTCCATTGATATAAAGAACACGAAAATCTGAGCTCTGGATCGAAAGTTATGGTGATTTGAAGTTTTAGGGCAAAAATAGGCCAAAATCGGATCGACGAGCAAAAAGTTTGAATTTTTACCTGTTTGGTCTTTGGAACATTTTTTAATTTTTCCCCACACTCCGGCACTCTAGGTGCCACATGGCACGTTTTGATTGGGCGCGGGCCCTTCCTGACCATTTTTTCCTTCGGGTCGCTTGGTGTTTTTTCGCCCTTGGACACGTGACACCTCTTGATTGGCTACGGGCCTTCTAGGGGAAAATTTCCCACCAAAACTCCGTTGAGCCATAACTTGAAAAATACGTGGAGTTAGGAGGAAAACTTTACCTTTCTGGAAAGATGAGAAAGAGCTCTATCCAATGTTGCCATTTCAAGAAGGTTTTGAGTGCATGGAAAACAAAATATTCTAACTGAGGCACAAGAGAAGGAAAGATGTAAAGAAGTTAGCCACAAAATGAGCAGGGGGCACATTTGGGATAACAATTTTGGCGACTCAGAGGGGTCATCTGCCTGCTAGATGAAAATACTAGTTGCCTGAAGCAGTCCATTGGGTATGGAGTCATCAAATTTTCTTTTAGAACCCCAACTGACTTAGAATGTTGCAAGGAGGAAGATGGAATATCACCTGATGGAAGCAAGGACTGCAAAACATCTCCAGGGACAGCAAGTTGTGCCAAAGCACTTAGGGAAAGAAAAACTAACCTACAGCAAAACAATGTGCAAAAGCACTTGAAGGAATGGAAACCTAAGCTAATATTTACAAGGTGGAGAATTTCCCTTTAAAAGCAACGATTTAGATAGATTCCATTAACTAAAATATGTAGTTCTTCACCATCCAATGAAGCCAATTGGAAGGCATTGCTGTTCTTACACTTCATGACCATGTATGGGCCACTCCAAATGGCATCAAATTTTGAATGCCTTCCCGGTTTTGCTCTATCTGCATCCCATTTTAACACTATATCTCCAACTTGGAAAGATCTACTCTTGGCCTTCCTATTAAAGGTCTTCTTGATCAAAGCTTGATCCTTCTCCATTGCTTGGGATGCTTGATCTCTGATCTCTTGGTGCTCCATCAACTCTGCATATCTCACCTCCATGGGCCCAAACTCTAGCAACTCTAACCGCTTCATGAGTTCTAATGTTGGCAACTCAAGTGACATGGGCAAGATTGCCTCTCTTCCATAAACAAGCCTGAATGGAGAGTTACCTGTGGATCTCTTGGGAGTTATCCTATCAGCCCATAAGGCTGATTTTAGTTTGGTATGCCAAGACCTCTGATTCTCATCAAGAGTCCTCCTAATGATCCTCAACAAGTTCTTGTTTGTAGACTCGGCCTGGCCATTACCTTGAGGGTAATAGTTTGATGAAGTGCTTAGGTAGATCCCATTCTTGACAGCCCACTCAGTCACCTTGGATCCAATGAATGCCAATGCATTATCTGAGATTATTGTAGCAGGTATACCAAATCTGGTTGCTATCCCCTCATAAAAGTCTAAGATGCTAGACTCATTTGCCTCTTTGAGTGCTACTACTTCAGTCCACTTGGTGAAGTAGTCTGTGGCTGTCAAAATCCATTTGTGCCCTTGACTTGAATTGGGATTAATGACTCCAATGAAGTCCAAACCCCATTGCATGAATGGCTGGTCAACTGAGATTGGATGCAATGGAAGGGCAACAAGTCTCTCTTTTCCTGTGAAGAATGCACAATTCTTACACCTCTTGATCCATGCATAGCAATCACTGAAAATTTTAGGCCAATAATAACCAGCCTTCATGATTTTTAGAGCTGTCACTCTTAGTGCAAAATGACCACCAGCTGGTCCACCATGGAACTCTTCCAATACCCTCTGAATCTGATTTGTGCTAATGCATCTCAGCAGCACTCCATTCACATCTTTCTTGAACAAAACTCCATCAACAATGGCATATGGGACAGCCTGCAATCTGAAGTGTCTTCTTTGGGTCTTTTTCATCTTCGGAGGGCATAGGCCTGTGCTTAGGAAGTGCATTATACCTTGGGTCCAGCAAGGAGTGGGGGCAGCATTGTTTTCTTCTTGAGTGCCACATGGCTCATGGCTATCTTGAACTGTCAAAACAGCCTCTCCTTCATTGCATGCTTCTTTTTGCTTCCCCAAAACTAGCTGCTCACACAATCCTTTTCCTCTTACCAGCTTGGTGATTTTGATCTCAATGTCATACTCCATGACACGGGTGATCCAACCTGCCCTTTTCTCATTCAAATCTTTGTTGAGGAGGAAGTCCTTAACCCCAGCATGTGAGACCAGCAACTGGACCTTGTTGTTTGAGACTAAATGCTTGAATTTCTTCAAGCTTCTGATTACTGCCAGCACATGCTTCTCAATAAAAGAATACCTCACCTCATAGTCATCTAGGCTCTGGCTGAAGAAAGCAATTGGCTGCTCATCGTTGTCCTTGTTTTGCTGTACCAAAATGGTAGAAATAGTATCATTACCTCCAAATGCATAGAGGATGAAATCCTTGGAGAAATCTGGGTTGATGAGAGTTGGTGCTTGAGAGATAGCTTCTTTGATTGCTTCAAAACTCTCCTTGCCTTCTGCTGTCCACTTGAAAGCCATGCTCTTCTTTAACATTTTGGTGATGGGCTTGACAAGGGCTACAAAATCTGGGACAAACCTCCGAACAAAGTTTATCCTCCCCAAGAAACTCTGAAGGGCTTTCTTGTGGCTTGGCAATGGTAGTGCTCTTATGGCTTCAACCCTCTCTGGATCAATTGCTAATCCTTCTTTGGAGACAATATGGCCAAGGAGCTTTCCTTCATGTGCAAGAAAGATACACTTCTTAGGATTCAAAGACACTCCAAATCTCCTACACCTCGTGAAGACTTGTCTCAAATGAGAGAGGTGGTCTGTTGCATTCTTGGAAAAAACAGTGATATCATCAAGGTAAATCAGCACCACGTTGTTAATCAAACCTTTGAACGCCATGTCCATTTCTCTTTGGAAAGTAGCACCAGCGTTGGACAACCCAAATGGCATTTTCCTATATGCATAAGTTCCCCATTTGGTTGTGAAGGCTGTCTTGAACTGGTCTTCTTTCTTCACCATAATCTGATTGTAGCCTGAGTAGCCATCAAGTAGTGAAAACCTCTCGGAGCCAGCCACAACTTGCAAGATTTGCTCCATGGAAGGGAGTGGGTAATGGTCCTTGAGAGATGCTCTATTCAAGTCTCTGAAGTCAACACACAATCTGATCTCTCCACTCTTCTTTCTGACTGGAACCAAGTTGGCAACCCAACTAGAATGCTTGATTGGGAATATGATTCTTGACTCAATCAACTTGTTCAATTCCTTCCTCATGAGAGGTTCCATGTGTGGATTGACTGACCTTTGTTTCTGCCTGATGGGCTTAGTATTTGGATCCAACTCAATGGTGTGCTGAGCTAACTTGGGATTGAAACCTTTCAAATCTTCGTAGCTCCAAGAAAACACATCAGGGAACTCTTGACACAGCTGTATGAACTCATACCTTTCTTGTTCAGTTGTCATCTTTCCAATTTGCAATGGTTTGTTCTCTTCCACCAAGATGGATACTGAATCTTCTCTCTTGACCTGAATGTTTACTTTCTCTTTCCTAAACTGATCATTGGGATTGAAAATGGACTCCAAAGTGATAAGTCCCTTGGGTAGCTTGTTAGTTCTCAGTTGTACCACTTGGTCACCATACTGTTGTTCCAATTTTTCCTGATTTTTAGCTGAGAACTCAGCTTCTTCTTGCAAGAAATGGATGATTTGTTGGTCATTTTCAAACACTTGCCAACTGACATTGTTATCCGGCACTGAAGGCCTCACAATCACATGGATGTTTGGTTGTACCTTGTCTTGTTGAATGCTTTCCACAATGTCAAAGGCTGCCCCTACTGCTGCAAGCCTGTCAGCAGCTTGGTTCTCTTTCCTAGGAATGGATTTGATGCCAAAACCCTCAAAATCTTCAATGAGGTCCCACACCCTATTCTTGTAGCACTTAAGTAGATCATTCTTGGCAGCATGCTGTCCCTTGACCTGATTTACAATCAATTCACTGTCACCAAAGACTTGCAAGTTCTTTATTCCTCTCTTTATTGCCCAATGCATCCCTTGCACCAAGGCTTCATATTCAGCAGTGTTATTGGAGCATGTAAACTGAAATCTAAAAGCTGAATAGTACTTTACTCCTTGAGGTGAAACAAGCATGGCTCCACCTCCTGCACCTTGTCTACTCCTTGATCCATCAAAAAACATCTGCCATACCTCATTGTCATCCTTGTGGTTTGGCTTGGTGATGCTAGGAATGGGCTGATCTTCTTGATGTATGCAATAGACCCCTAGCTCAGATTCTTCTACTTCTTGATAAGGATCAAAAGCATGCACCTTGTTTTCCCATTCATCAAGAGTTAGATCCGGGATGCTTCCAACCTTGGTGTCAGCTTCATCAGTGCTTGGGTGATCTTCTTGATCAAATGCCGAACAGTTGGCATTGATCTGACTTGGAGTGTAGGGCTCAATGTGGAAGTTTACAATAGGTTTAGACCTGATTGTAGCTTTGGTTCCATACCTCGTTCTGAACAACATGTGTGACCAATCAGCAGACAAATATCCTCCAATCTTGGCTGTGAAGTCCCTTGACAAGCATAGGGCAAAGAGTGGTGGAAGGTCTATAACTGATACATCTTGTAAAACAACAACATTTGGACATGCATGCAAGGTAAGACTCAAGTTTCTAATCACTCCAACTGTTGTTACTGCTGTCCCATCCAGCTGCACTACTCCTTTGGATATGGTTTCATACTGGAGCCCTAGCTGATCAGCTATTTGTTTAGGCATCACTGAGCTACTTGCCCCAGAATCTATCATGTAATTGTGCACTAACTGATTTCCAATGATTAATGAAACATAGAAAGGAGGAGGCTTCAACATTTTACCTTGCTATCCTCCATGATTCCCTTTCAGGCTGGGCAGCATTTGTGAGCACTTTCTCTTACATCTGAACTTGCTGATTCAAAGTTGGCCAGTCCTTCATGGCAGCTTGTAGCAAATCTCTTTGGCCTGGGATAGATAGGGATTCCCACATTGATATATTTACATTTGTCTTCTTCATCTGATCAATGATACTGAATGGTGATGGAGGATCTCTTTGCTGTCCCTTGGTTGGCACATTCACTCCTTACATGTGGGCAGCAACAACTGGTATTTGAGTTGGTCTAGGAGCTGTTCTTGGCTGCCCTTGTGCATTTGAAATTGGATTTTGCTTGCCAACCATTTGTGGAGCCATAGAAGGTTGGAGATTGGTTGGAGCTAATGGCTGTTCTTCACCCAAATTCCTTCTTTTTGACCTTGTGTTGGCTGCAACGCCTTGGGAAACTACCTTATTCACGCCAAAAAAATCCTCTGCTTGCCAATTTACCAACGTGGTGTCATTTGGGGCTGATTGCTGTTGGAATGTTTCTTGTTGTTGGCTGTTTCCTTGACTACCCTCACCCTCCACACCAGTAGTTGTCACCATTAATGCTTGATTCAAAGCACCATTGAAGCACATGGATTGGTTATGAGGTTCATTGCATGGAAAACACCAGTCATACTCCTGAGCAATGTTGTTTTGTGTTGGCACCAATTCCTTAGAGGCAGATATGGCATTTGGATTGTAGGGCTGAAATGGTCTATTGGCAGGAGGCCTTGTTTGATTTACATTTGCAGCTGGATTAGGAGGTCTTTGTGCTTAGTATGGCTACCTGTTAGGCTAAGCTTGGGGCTGGTAAGAAGGTCTAAAACCTTGGGATTGTTGCCTCTTGAGAGTAACCAACTCATTTCCTAGGTTTTGTAGTTGCTTCATGACTTCTTGAGGCTCATTTGGGGCACTTGGAGATGAAGTAGAGGCTTCATTTGAACTCTAATTTCTAGGAGTGGGAGAAGGAGCCAAATTAGGTGCTTGATTGGTATTTGGACTCTCTAAACTTGGAAACAATGGCATGGGAGGTCTAGGGGCTAGTTTTCCATCTTGGATCAAACAATTTTCAGCCCTAATGGCAATGCTATAATCCATAGGGATAGTTATGCCTCCCATGGACTGAATCAACATAGAAATATCATAATTTAGAGCTTTGAGATAATAGAGAAAAACACCTTCTGCTGTTGGCCTGACTGCCACTGGAATTCTCTCCCAAGTCTTTTGAAATATGAAGTTGAAATCGGTCAGTTGTTCATTGGGAGCTCTCTTGATGGTTGTCAGCTGCTCCAAAAGAGACAAGTTGTCTCCCTTCTCTCCAAATTGCTCATGAAGTGCTATACATAGCTGATTCCAATTTGTGATAGAACCAGCTCCAAGGCTTCTAAACCATTGCAATTCTTTCCCCTTGAATGAAGATGCCAGCAATTTGACAACCACTTACATCTCATTGATTTCATGAATTGCACAAAGATTGGCAATGTCTTTAACATGATCACCTGGAGTAGTCTGATTTTCTCCAGTGAAGTAGGGAATGTTCTTTAAGGCTGTAATTGGAATTGGATGTTGTGCATTGAGGGCAAGTGGGTTGCTGCCTGTGAAGTTGACATAGGGGTTGTTTTGTGCCATTCTAATTGGTCTTAGAACCCTTGTTGATTGAATGAAAGGCCTACCAGGTGGAGGAGTTGAGAGAGTTCTATTTGGTGGAGATGGAAACCTTTGCATTCTCCTCCCACTTCACCTTACTCTTAGAGATAACTGCAGATATTCAAACAACACCTCTTCTTCTCCAACTCTTGACCTTGTGGTGATTCTTCTCATGAGTTTTCAGGCCTACACTGCTGAAACCAGTTGATTATTCCCCTTGGAGTTGCTAGATATGTAAATTATAGCTCTTTTGAAGCAAGAAAATTGCAGCAGATGCACATCAACTTTGTTGCAATAAAAATGAGACCTCTAAGGTCCCACCGGGCGTGCCAAAACTGTTGTTGCAAATCAGCAACACCCCTGGATGTAAATCAGGGTTCTGTGTTAATATTTCAGGCATCCAGTGTGATTGCACAACATTGAAACCTCTCTCCAAGTGTGTGACTTGTAAAATGAGAGAGGAATCTCTAGATTAGAGGTTGGTTCTTGTTATTCAAAATGGTGCCCCAACTCGTTTTTGTGGTTGTGTTCTTGCCTCTCTTGTGCCTTAGTCTACATTTTTTGATTTTTAGGCACTCAAGGCTTTCTAGAAATGGCACCATCAGATAAAGATCTCTCTCAGTTTTCTAGAAAGGTAAAGTTTGCCTCCTAACTCCTTATATTTTTCAAGTTATGGCTCGGCGGAGTTTTTGTGGAAACTTTTCCCATTTGAGGCCCACAGCCAATAGGAAGCTGCCACGTGGCAGAGGAGTCCGGGGGTCGGAGGAAAATTTGAAAATTTTCCAAGTATTTTGGTCGAAGGTTCAAATGGAAAATTTTTCCCACGGGGCTCGTGGATGAATCACAGTGTGACACGTGTCACAAGGGGAAGGCACAATGAAAAATTGGCTAAGTGTTTGAGAAGGAAAAATTTTGAATTTTGGCCCGCGGCCAATAGGAGCACGACACGTGTCCTATGGGGCAGGGGGTTCGGAGCTCAGGGAAAGCATTGGAAACTTAGCAAAGGCTTTGCACAAAAAATTAAAAGCCAAAGGATGACCCCGCACCCCTGTCAACGAAGCAAATGATGCCACGTGTCCCAAGTGGCGGGGCGTGGGGGGAAAATGAATTTTTTTCCAAAAGAGTATAAAAAGGTCGATTTTCAAAGGAAAACCCACGGAAAAGAGAAGGAGAGAAAATTTTAGAGTGAATCAGAGCTTGCCACGTGGCATCTAACTAGTGGAGCGCGGGGAATTTTTGAAATTTTTTCCAAAGACAAAAAAGAGGCAAAATTAGAAAAATTTTCCCGTCGATCCGTTTTTGGGCCTTTTTTTCCCTAAATCTTCAAACGATCATATCTTTTGATCCAGAGCTCATATTTTCATGTTCTTTATATCATTGGAAAGATGTTAAAATTATCTACATGATTCCATAGTCAATTTCTAATTTTGGTTTAGTTTGGAGAGAAAAAATTAAAAAATGGTTCTGGTACGTGTCCTTGGCCAGAAATGACATTTCAACAACCAAATTTAATACAGAATGGGTCACATTCTTCTCCAACATGGTCAAAAATGATAGGGTATGGGTTTGTAAGGTCCTCTATGTTGTTTTAATGCATTTTCCATCAATGAGGAATGGGTTCCCACATTTTTTACATTTTCTCTCTCCTGGGCTCGACCCATGCATTGTAAAAGCCAGATTTGGCTCATTTCTTGATGGTTGAACACTTTTTGGCATAGAAAACTTCTTCTTTCACCTCCAGCAAGTGATAGTTGTAAGAATGAGACCTTTTTCAAGTATTGTAGTAGGTTTATACCTCTTTGAGTGTGGAATGCAAGAGATTTTTACATGGAATTGACAGTGTAAACTGTGTGAATGCTTTCAGTCCTCTGTTTCTATTATTTTACTTCATTTTAAGACCTCTAATTACATCTATCATCTTGTGTATGTTTTCCCTTGTTACATTTCATGAATTTGTGTCTATTTACATGGAAAAAAATATTTCACCACTCCTTTTGGTGCATCACCATCTTTAGTTTAGTTTCATTTTTACATTTTTATCCCTGTCTCCTTGCAATTTAGAGTAGGATCAGGATCTGAACCTTTGTAGTTGTGTAAAATATAGATCTAAATCAGAGGAGTTTGAGGAACCAACCTCTAATATGGAGATTCCTCTCTCATTTTCACAAGTCCCACACTTGGAGAGAGGCTTCCATGTTGTGCAATCACACTGGATGCCTAAAACATCAATTCAGAACCTTGATTTGCATCTAAGGGTGCTGCTGATTTGCAACAACAGTTTTGGCACCCTGGTGGGACCTTAGAGGTCTCATTTTTATTGCAGCAAAGTTGATGTGCATCTGCTCCAATTTTCTTGCTTGAAAAGAGCTATAATTTACATATCTGGTGACTCCAAGGGGAAGAATCAATTGGTTTCAGCAGTGCAGGCATGAGAACTCATGAGAAGAATCACCACAAGGTCAAGAGCTGGAGAAGAAGAGGTGTTGTTTGAATATCTATAGTTATCTCCAAGAGTAAGGTAAAGTGCGAGGAGAATCCAAAGGTCTCCATCTCCACCAAACAGAACTCTCTCAACTCCTCGACCTGGTAGGATTTTCATTCAATCAACAAGGGTTCTAAGACCAATTAGAATGGCACAAAACAACCCCTATGTCAACTTCACAAGCAGCAGCCCACTTTCCCTCAATGCACAACATCTAATTCTAATTGCAGCCTTGAAGAACATTCCCTACTTCACTGGAGAAAATCAGACTACTCAAGGTGATCATGTTAAAAACATTGCCAATCTTTGTGTAATTCATGAAATCAATGAGATGCAAGTGGCTGTCAAATTGTTGGCATCTTCATTCAAGGGGAAAGCATTGCAATGGTTTAGAAGCCTTGGAGCTGGTTCTATCACAAATTGGAATCAGCCTATGTATAGCACTTCATGAGCAATTTGGAGAGAAGGGAGACAACTTATCTCTTTTGGAGAAGCTGACAACCATCAAGAGAGCTCCCAATGAGCAGCTGACTGATTTCAACTTCATATTTCAAAAGAATTGGGAGAAAATTCTAGTGGCAATGAGACCAACAGTAGAAGGTTTTTTTCTTTACTATCTCAAAGCTATAAATTATGATATTTCTATGTTGATTCAGTCCATGGGAGGCATAACTATCCCTATGGCTTATAGTATTGCCATTAGGGCTGAAAATTGTTTGATCCAAGCTGACAAACTAGCCCCTAGACCTGCCATGCCATTGTCTCCAAGTTTAGAGAGTCCAAATACCAATCAAGCACCTAATTTGGCTCCTTCTTCCACTCTTAGAAATCAGAGTTCAAATGAAGCTTCTACTTCATCTCCAAGTGCCCCAAATGAGCTTCAAGAAGTCATGAAGCAACTGCAAAACCTAGGCAATGAGCTAGTTACTCTCAAGAGGCAACAAGCCCAAGGTTTTAGACCTTCTTATCAGCCCCAAGCTCAGCCTAATAGGTAGCCATACCAACCACAAAGACCACCTAATCCATCTGCAAATATGAATCAAACAAGGCCTCCTACCAATAGACCATTTCAGCCCTATAATCCAAATGCCATATCTGCCTCTAAGGCATTAGTGCCAACACAAAACAACATTGCTCAGGAGTATGATTGGTGCTTTCCATGCAATGAACCTCATAACCAATCCATGTGCTTCAATGGTGCTTTGAATCAAGCATTAATGGTGACAACTACTGGTGTGGAAGGTGAGGGCAGTCAAGGAAATAACCAACAAAAAGAAACATTCTAACAACAATCAGCTCCAAATGACACCAAGTTGGTAAATTGGCAAGCAGAGGATTTTGTGGCATGAATCAAACGGTCTCTCAAGGTGTTACAGCCAACACAAGGTCAAAAAGAAGGAATTTGGGTGAAGAACAACCATTAGCTCCAACCAATCCACAACCTTCCATGGCTCCAAAAATGGTTGGCAAGCAAAATCCAATTTCAAATGCACAAGGGCAGCCAAGAATAGTTCCTAGACCAACTCAAATACCAGTTATTGATGCCCACGCGCAAGGAGTGAATGTACAAGCAAAGGGACAACAAAGAGATCCTTCATCACCATTCAGTATCATTGATCAGATGAAGAAGAAAAATGTTAATATATCAATGTGGGAATCCCTATGTATCGCAGGCCAAAGAGACCTGTTACAAGCTGCCATGAAGGACTGGCCAACTTCGAATCAGCAAGTTCAGATGCAAGACAAAGTGCTCACAAATGCTGCCCAGCCTGAGGGAAATCATGGAGGACAACAAAGTAAAATGTTGAAGCCCCCTCCTTTCTATGTTTCATTAATCATTGGAAATAAGTTAGTGCACAATTACATGATAGATTTTGGGGAAAATAGCTCAGTGATGCCTAAACAAATAGCTGATCAGCTAGGGCTCTAGTATGAAACCATATCCAAAGGGGTAGTGCAGCTGGATGGGACAGCAGTAACAACAGTTGGGGTGATTAGAAACTTGAGTCTTACCTTGCATGCATGTCCAAATGTTGTTGTTTCACAAGATGTATCATTCATAGACCTTCCACCACTCTTTGCCCTATGCTTGTCAAGGGACTTCACAGCCAAGATTGGGGGATATTTGTCTGCTGATTGGTCACACATGCTATTCAAAATGAGGTATGAAACTAAGGCTACAATCAAGTTTGAACCTATTGCAAACTTCCACATTGAGCCTTACACTCCAAGTCAGATCAACGCCAATTGTTTAGCATTTGATCAAAAAGACCACCCAAGCACCAATGAAGCTGACACCAAGGTTGGGAGCATCCCGGATCTAACTCTTGATGAATGGGAAAATAAAGTACATGCTTTTGATCCTTATCAAGAAGTAGAAGAATCTGAGCTAGGGGTCTATTGTATACATGAAGAAATTAAGCCTATTCCTAACATCACCAAGCCAAACCACAAGGATGACAATGAGGTATGCCAGCAAAATTTTTGATGAATCAAGAAGTAGACAAGGTGCAGGAGGTGGAGCCATGCTTGTTTCACCTCAAGGAGTAAGGTACTATTCAGCTTTTAGATTTCAGTTTTCATGCTCCAATAACACTGCTGAATATGAAGCCTTAGCACAAGGGATGCATTGGGCAATCAAGAAGAAAATAAAGAACTTGCAAGTCTTTGGTGATAGTGAATTGATTGTAAATCAGGTCAAGGGACAGCATGCTGCCAAGAATGATCTACTCAGGTGCTACAAGAACAGGGTGTGGGACCTCATGGAATATTTTGAGGGTTTTGGCATCAAATCCATTCCTAGGAAAGAGAATCAAGTTGCTGACAGGTTTGTAGCAGTAGGGGCAGCCTTTGACATTGTGGAAAGCATTCAACAAGACAAGGTATAGCCAAACATCCACGTGATTGTGAGGCCTTCAGTTCCAGATAATAATGTTAGTTGGCAAGTTTTTGAGAATGACCAGCAAATCATCCATTTCTTACAAGAAGAAGCCGAGTTGTCAGCTAAAAATCAAGAAAAATTGGAACAGCAGTACGGTGACCAAGTGGTACAACTGAGAACTAACAAGCTACCCAAGGGACTTATCACTTTGGAGTCCATTTTTAATCCCAATGATTAGTTTATAAAGGAGAAAGCAAACATTCAAGTCAAGAGAGAGGATTCAGTATCCATCTTGGTAGAAGAGAACAAACCATTACAAACTGGAAAGATGACAACTGATCAAGAAAGGTATGAGTTCGTACAGCTGTGTCAAGAGTTCCCTGATGTGTTTTCATGGAGCTATGAAGATTTGAAAGGTTTCAATCCCAACTTAGCTCAGCATACCATTGAATTGGATCCAAATACTAAGCCTGTCAGGCAGAAACAAAGACTAGTCAATCCTCACATGGGGCCTCTCATGAGGAAAGAATTGGACAAGTTGATTGAGTTAAGAATCATATTCCCAATCAAGAATTCTAGTTGGGTTGCCAACTTGGTTCCAGTCAGAAAGAAAAGTGGAGAGATCAGATTGTGTGTTGATTTCAAAGACTTAAATAGAGCATCTCTCAAGGACCATTACCCACTCCCTTCCATGGACCAAATCTCACAAGTTGTGGCTGGCTCCAAGAGGTTTTCACTACTTGATGGCTACTCTGGCTACAATCAGATTATGGTGAAGGAAGAAGACCAGTTCAAGACAACCTTCACAACCAAATGGGGGACTTTTACATATAGGAAGATGCCATTTGGGCTATCCAACACTGGTGCTACCTTCCAAAGAGCAATGGACATGGCATTCAAAGGTTTGATTAACAACATGGTGCTGATTTACCTTGATGATATCACTATCTTTTCCAAAAATGAAGCAGACCACCTCTCTCATTTGAGACAAGTTTTCACGAGGTGTAGGAAATTTGGAGTGTCTTTGAATCCTAAGAAGTGTATCTTTCTTGCGCATGAAGGAAAGCTCCTTGGCCATATTGTCTCCAAAGTTGGATTAGTAATTGATCCAGAGAGAGTCGAAGCCATAAGAGCACTACCATTACCAAGCCACAAGAAAGCCCCTCAGAGTTTCTTGGGGAGGATAAACTTTGTTCTGAGGTTTGTCCCAGATTTTGCAGGCCTTGTCAAGCCCATCACCAAAATGTTAAAGAAGAGCATGGATTTCAAGTGGACAGTAGAAGGCAAGGAGAGTTTTAAAGCAATCAAAGAAGCCATTTCTCAAGCACCAACTCTCATCAACCCAGACTTCTCCAAGGATTTCATCCTCTATGCATTTGGAGGTAATGACACTATTTCTACCATTTTGGTACAATAGAACAAGGATAATGATGAGCAGCCAATTACCTTCTTCAGCCAGTGCCTAGATGACTATGAGGTGAAGTACTCTTTTATTGAGAAGCATGTGCTGGCAGTAATCATAAGCTTGAAGAAATTCAAGCATTTAGTCTCTAACAACAAGGTCCAGTTGTTGGTCTCACATGTTGGGGTTAAGGACTTCCTCCTCAACAAAGATTTGAATGAGAAAAGGGCAGGTTGGATCACCCGTGTCATGGAGTATGACATTGAGATCAAGGTCACCAAGCTGGTAAGAGGAAAAGGATTGTGTGAGTAGCTGGTTTTGGGGAAGCAAAAAGAAGCATGAAATGAAGGAGAGGCTGTTTTGACAGTTCAAGACATCTATGAGCTAGGTGGCACTCAAGAAGAAAACAATGCTGCCCCCACTCCTTGCTGGACGTATAATGCACTTCCTAAGCATAGGCCTATGCCCTCTGGAGATGAACAAGAACCAAAGAAGACACTTTAGATTGCAAGCTATCCCATATGCCATTGTTGATGGAGTTTTGTTCAAGAAAAATATGAATGGGGTGCTGCTGAGATGCATTTGCACAAATCAGATTCATATGGTGTTGGAAGAGTTCCATGGTGGATCATCTGGTGGTCATTTTGCACTAACAGTGATAGCGCTAAAAATCATGAAGGCTGGTTATTATTGGCCTAAAATTTTCAGTGATTGCTATGCATGGATCAAGAGGTGTAAGAATTGTGCATTTCTTCACAGGAAAAAGAGAGACTTGCTACCCTTCCATTACATCCAATCTCAGTTGACCAGCCATTCATGCAATGTGGTTTGGACTTCATTGGAGTCATTAATCCTAATTCAAGTCAAGGGCACAAATGGATTTTCACAGCCACGGACTACTTCACCAAGTGGACTGAAGCAGTAGCACTCAAAGAAGCAAATGAGTCCAGCATCTTAGACTTTTATGAGGGGATAGCAACCAGATTTGGTATACCTGCTACAATAATCTCAGATAATGCGTTGGCATTCATTAGATCCAAGGTGACTGAGTGGGTTGTCAAGAACGGGATCTACCTAAGTAGTTTATCAAACTATTACCCTCAAGGTAATGACTAGGCCAAGTTTACAAAAAAGAACTTGTTGAGGATCATTAGGAGGACTCTAGATGAGAATAAGAGGTCTTGGCATACCAAACTGAAATCAGCCTTATGGGCTGATAGGATAACTCCCAAGAGATCCACAGGTAACTATCCATTTAGGATTGTTTATGGAAGAGAGGCAATCTTGCCCATGTCACTTGAGTTGCCAACATTGGAACTCATGAAGCAATTAGAGTTGCTAGAGTTTGAGCCCATGGAGGTGAAATATGTAGAGTTGATGGAGCTGCAGGAGGTCAGAAATTAGGCATCCCAAGCAATGGAAAAGGATCAAGCTTTGATCAAAAATACCTTTGATAGGAAGGCCAAGGATAGATCTTTTCAGGTTGGAGATCTAGTGTTGAAATGGGATGTGGATAGAGCAAAACCCGGGAAGGCATTCAAAATTTGATGCCATTTGGAGTGGCCCATACATGGTCACAAAGTGCAAGAACAACAATGCTTTCCAATTGGCCTCATTGGATGGTGAAGAAATGCAGATTCCAGTTAATGGAATCTATCTCAAGCGTTGCTTCTAGAGGGAAATTTACCACCTTGTAAATATTAGATTAGATTTTCATTCCTCCAAGTGCTTTGCACATTGTTTTGCTGTAGGTTATTTTTGTTTTCCCTAAGTGCTTTGGCACAGATTACTGTCCCTGGAGATGTTTTACAGTCCTTGCTTCCATCATGTGATATTCCATCTTCCTCCTTGCACATTCTAAGTTAGTTGAGGTTCTAAACAGAAATATTTGATGACTCCATGCCCAATGGACTGCTTCAGGCAACTGGTATTTTCATCTAGCAGGTAGATGACCCCTCTGAGTCACCAAAATTGTTATCCAAAATGGTGCCCCAGCACGTTTTTGTGGCTAACTCCTTGTGTTCTTTACGTCTCTTGTTCCTCACTCTACATTTTTTTATTTTCAGGAACTCAAAGATTTCTGAAAATAGTACCATCAGATAGAGCTCTCTCTTAGCTTTCCAGAAAGGTAAATTTTGCCTCCTAACTCCTTATATTTTTCAAGTTATCGCTCGGCGGAGTTTTTGTTGAAAATTTTACCATTTGAGGCCCGCAGCCAATAGGAAGCTACCATGTGGCAGAGGAGTTTGGGGGTCAGAGGCAAATTTTAAATTTTTCCAAGTATTTTGGTTGAAGGTTCAAATGGAAAAATTTTCCCACGGGGCTCCCGGACCAATCACAGTGTGACACGTGTCACAAGGGGAAGATGCAATGAAAAATTGGCTAAGTGTTTGAGAAGGAAAATTTTTGAATTTTGGCTCGCGGCCAATAGGAGCACGACACGTGTCCTATGGGGCAGGGGGTTTGGAGCTCAGGGAAAGCTTTGGAAGCTTAGCAAATGCTTTGCACAAAAAATTAAAAGCCAAAGGATGACCCCGCACCCCTGTCAATGAACCAAATGATGCCACGTGTCCCAAGTGGCGGGGCGCGGAGGGAAAATGAATTTTTTTCCAAAAGAGTATAAAAAGGTCGATTTTCAAAGGAAAACCCGTGGAAAAGAGAAGGAGAGAGAATTCCAGAGTGAATCAAAGCTTGCCACGTGGCATCTGACTAGTAGAGCGTGGGGAATTTTTGAAAATTTTTCCAAAGACAAAAAAAAGGTAAAATTAGAAATTTTTTCCCGCCGATTCGTTTTTGGGCCGTTTTTGCCCTAAATCTTCAAGCGATCATATATTTTTATCCAGAGCTTAGATTTTCACGTTCTTTATATCATTGGAAATCTGTTAAAATTCTCTACATGATTCCATGGTCAATATCTAATTTTGGTTCAGTTTGGAGAGAGAAAATTTAAAAATAGTTCTGGTACGTGTCTATGGCCAGAAATGACATTTCAACAACCAAATTTAATACATAATGGGTCATATTCTTCTCCAATATGGTAAAAAATGATAGGGTATGGGTTTGTAAGGTCCTCCATGCTGTTTTAATGCATTTTCCATCAATGAAGAATGGGCTCCCATGTTTTTTATGTTTTCTCTCTCCTGGGCTCGACCCATGCATTGTAAAAGCCAGATTTGGCTCATTTCTTGAGGGTTGAACACTTTTTGGCATTGCAAACTTCTTCTTTCACCTCCAGCAAGTGATAGTTGTAAGAATCAGACCTTTTTCACAGTTTGTAATAGGTTTATACCTCTTTGATGGTGGAATGCAAGATATTTTTACATGGAATTGACAGTGCAAACTCTGTGAAAGCTTTCAGTCCTCTGTTTGTATTGTTTTACTTCATTTTAAGACCTCTAATTACATCTATCAGCTTGTGTATGTTTTCCCTTGTTGCATTTCATGAATTTGTGTCTATTTACATGGCAAAAAATGTTTCACCACTCCTTTTGGTGCATCACCATCTTTAGTTTAGTTTCATTTTTGCATTTTTATCCCTATCTCCTTGTAATCTAGGGTAGAATTAGGATTAGAACCTCTGTAGTTGTGTAAAATATAGATCTAAATCAGAGGATTTTTAGGAACTAGCCTCTATTCTAGAGATTCCTCTCTCATTTTCACAAGTCCCACACTTAGAGAGAGCTTTCCATGTTCTGCAATCACACTGGATGCTCTAAACATCATTTAGAACCTTGATTTGCATCCAGGGGTGCTGCTGATTTGCAACAACAGTTCCTCAAAATTCTCTGATTAGATCTATTATTTACACAACTGCAAAGGTTCAGATCCTAATTTTATCCTATATTGCAAGGAGACAGGGATAAGAAATGTAAACATTGAAACTAAACTAATGATGGTGATGCACCAAAGGAGTGGTGAACATTTTTGCTCATGCAAATAGACACAAATCAGAAATTGCAGCATAAAACATCATGCACAGGTTGATAAGTTGTAATCAAAGGTTTGAAATGAAACAAACAACACATGCAAAGGACTGAAAGCATTCACAGAGCCTGCATTGTGATTTTCAACATCAAAATCCTTGCATTCCAACACCAAAGAGGCAAAAAAGGCCTGTTACAATCCCTGGAAGGTCTGGTACTTCTAAAATCACTTGCTGAAGATGAAAATAGAAGCTTCTGGTAAAAAAAGTGTTCCCCTTTGAAAAATGAGCCAAATCTGGCTTTTTACAGTGCATGGGTCGAACCCAGGAGAGAGAAAATGTGAAAAAACATGGGAGCCATTCGTCATTGACCAAAATACATTAAAAACAGCATGGGTGACCTGACAAACCCATCCCCTGACATTTTTGACCATGCTGGAGAAGAATGCAACCCATTTCACATTAAAAATGGTTGTTGAAACGTCAGTTCTGTCCATGGGCACATACCAGAAGTGTTTTTTGATTTTTTCCCTCCAAACTAAACTAAAATTCAAAATTGACCATGGAATTTTGTAGATAATTTCACCAGCTTTCCATTGATATAAAGAACACAAACATCTGAGCTCTGGATCGAAAGTTATGGTGATTTGAAGTTTTAGGGCAAAAATAAGCCAAAATCGGATCGGCGGGCAAAAAGTTTGAATTTTTACCTGTTTGGTCTTTGGAACATTTTTCAAATTTTCCCCACGCTCCGCCACTCCAGGTGCCACATGGCATGTTTTGATTGGGCGCGGGCTCTTCCTGACCATTTTTTCCTTCGGGTTGCTTGGTGTTTTTTGCCCTTGGACACGTGACAGCTCCTAATTGGCTTCGGGCCTTCTAGGGGAAAATTTCCCACCAAAACTCCACTGAGCCATAACTTGAAAAATACGTGGAGTTAGGAGGAAAACTTTACCTTTCTGAAAAGCTGAGAAAGAGCTCTATCCAATGGTGCCATTTCTAGAAGGTTTTGAGTTCCTGGAAAAAAAAATATTCTGACTGAGGCACGAGAGAAGGAAAGATGTAAAGGAGTTAGCCATAAAATGAGCAGGGGGCACATTTGGGATAAGAGTTCCCAGCACTCAAATGGGCTTAACCACAATTATTCCTAGGTCTTGGACCTATAAGAAATTATAATTTAGCACATGTGATAAATCTGTTACGTATTTCTTAAGCAAAGAAATATGAAAAACATCATGCATTTGAGATAAAGGAGGAGGTAATGCTAGACAATAAGCTACAGGGTTGATTATTTCAACAATTTCAAAAGGTCCCACGTATCCTGGCAACAACTTGGCAGCCTTTCCAAAAATTATTGAGCTCTTTTTCAGCTTCACCCAAAGAAAGACCTTCTCTCCCAGTTTATAATTCCTATCAACCCGCTTTAAGTCTGCATAACTCTTTTGCCTATTGGCAGCCTCCTTTAGATGTTCCCGAATCATTTTGATTTGTTGTTCCATTTCCATAAGGATTTCTGTCCCAATTACCTCTCTATCCTCTACGCTGTCCCAGCTGACAGGGGTTCGACATTTTCTTCCATACAATGCTTCAAAGGGTGCCATTTTTAAAGAGGCATGGTATGTATTATTGTAGGCAAATTCTACCAGCGGAAGCTATTCCTCCCATTTATACTACTGGTCCATGCAATACATCCTTAACATGTCCTCTAAAACTTGATTAACTCTCTTGGTCTGTCCATCCGTCTCCGGATGATATGCAGAGCTGAAGTTTAATTTAGTTCCCAAGGCCGCATTAAGCGTTTGCCAAAACCTTGATGTCATCCTCGGATCTCTGTCTGATATGATTAATTCAGGTATTCCATGCAATCTAAAAATTTCATGTACAAATATTCTTGCTAACACTGGTGCATCATCTTTCAAATTACCAGCAATGAAGTGTGCCACTTTGGTCAATTTTTCGATGACAACTAGGATAATATCATGCTTATTTCTTGACATAGGCAATCCTTGAATGAAATCCATCGTTATCACTTGCTATTTGTACTATGGAATACTGTGGGGATACAATAATCCAGCGGGATGCATATGTTTCACCTTAACACGCTGACATTCTAAGAAGTGTGTTACAAATTCCACCACATCCTTTTTCATTCCCTTCCAGAAGTATTGCTGCTTAAGATCAACAAGCATTTTCGTAATGCTAGGGTGTCCAGAAAAAGGTGAATTATGAAATTCAGTTAATAATTTCCCTCTTAAGTCATTTGCCAAAGGTATATATACCTTGTTTTCAAACCTCAGAATTCCTTCATTGTCGAAACAAAATCCTTTATACCTGACATCCTTTGGATCTGCAGTAAGTGTTGTTTGGACTTGCTAGAAATAAGGATCTGATTCCAAGACATCTTTCACCTCATTTTAAAACTGAGTTCTTAATGTTATAAGAGCAGAGATATGCTTTCTTCGACTCAGAGCATCTGCCACTCTACTTTCCTTGCCTTTGATGTAGCTTATATCAAAATCATACTGAGACAGAAATTCTAACCATCTTCGTTGCCTTGCATTCAGATTTAGCTGAGTAAAAATATACTTCAACCCCAGATGGTTTGTTTTTAACTCAAAAGGTTTGCCTAAAAGGTAATGCCTCCACATTTGAAGTGCATGAACAATGGCAATGAGCTCTAGGTTGTGTGGAGCATAATTCTATTCATGTAACTTAAGCTTTCTGCTTTCATAAGCTATGACATGGTTATTCTATAACATAATACCTCCAAGGCCTTCTCCTGATGCATCCGTTACAACCATAAAATTTCCATTTGGGTCTGGTATAGTTAAAATAGGTGCTGTAGTTAACTGTTCCTTTAAATTTTTAAAGGCAGATTCACATTTGTTCATCCAGACAAATTTCTTATCCTTCTTTTGCAGTGAAGTGATTGAGGCAGCAATTTTTGAAAAGTCCTTAACGAACTTTCGATAATATCCTGCCAAGCCCATGAAGCTTCTCACTTCGTGCACGTTCTTAGGCGCAGGCCCTTCGGTTATAGCTGTGATCTTTGAAGGGTCTACAACTATTCCGTTCTTGCTTATAACATGTCCCAAATAATGCACCTCTGCATCATAAAAAGGAACATTTAGACAATTTACCATACAACTTCCTCTTTCTTAAAATTTCCAGCACTATCCTTAGATGTTCTTGGTGCTCTTCGACATTTTTAGAGCATATACAAATGTTGTATAAGAATACAAGCACAAACTTGTCTAAGTATTCTTGAAAAATATTGTTCATCAGATTCATAAAGGCGGCAGGTGCATTGGTCAATTCAAAAGGTAACACCGTGAACTCATAATGCCCGTACCTTGTTCTAAAAGTTGTTTTATGAATATCTTCTTCCTTTATTCTCAGCTGATGGTACCCAGATCGAAGATCTATTTTTGAATAGACTGATGCTCCTCGCATCTGATCAAACAGATCATCAATCCTAGGAAGTGGGTATCGATTCTTAATAGTTGCTTTATTCATCATTCTGTAATCAATGCACAGCCTCAATGTGCCATCCTTTTTCTTTACAAAAATTACCGGCGCTCCCCAAGGTGAGACGCTCGGTCTTATCAGCCCCTTAGTAAAAAGTTCTTGTAACTGAGCCTTTAGCTCTACCAACTCGATGGTGGTCATTCTATAAGGTGCCTTAGATATGGGTTCAGTTCCCAGCTTGATTTCTATTGCAAAGTCAAACTCTCGTTTGGGTGGAAGACCTGGCAATTCCTCCAGAAACACATCACTGAAATCCCTTACCAATGGATATCTTTCCATGAAATCATTATCTTCCTCTACATTTTCTGTCATTTTTACTACATACAAGGTGCAGCCTCTATTTTTAGCCCTTTTTAGTTGCATAACTGTCAGTTTCCTAACTGCAACTTCATGTTTTACACCTTGAATGACCGCTGCTTTCTGCAGGTCATCAAAACAACAAATTTGTTTTTCATAACAGTCGACCTTTGCCTTATGTTTAGCCAACCAGTTAACTCCAATAATGATATCATATGATCCTAAAGGAGTGACATACATGTCAACTTCGGTGGAGAAACTAGGCAAGTCAAGAATTGCCCCAAAAAGGCACATTTCGACTGTATGGACAACATTATTCCCATAATGCACTGTCCATGTTTTATCCATTTGTTTCACCTTTCTTTTTAATTTCATTGCAAGTTTAGTAGAAATAAAGCATTCAGTAGCTCCAGTATCAAAAAGTATGACTACAGGTGTACCGAATAACTTACCCGGAACTTCTATAGGCGTAACTTACTTTTCAGCTTGTCTGTTAGCCACTGCAGAGTGTATCCTATGCTGCTGATTGCGATCATCCTTCTTCAAAGGAAAATGATTCACGTAGTGGTCCTTTCCACAGTTGAAGCATCCTCCAACTGGCCCTTTCCTAGGCTCAAATTTGTTACCAGCTTTGAAGTTATCATTCTGGCTTCCATAGGAGTTTTGTCCATTGCCACTAACTTTTGCGAAGATGTTCTGCACACTATTTATAGGTTTGTTTATCACAGATTTCTTGTTGTTATCCTCAAAAATTTTATTTTTCACACCAAACCTTTTCCAAGGCCCCCTTTTGGGTGCAAGAGACGAAGAAGAATTGGGAATCTTCTTCCTTATCTCTTCCCTATGAGTAGAAATTGCTCTCAATTTCTGTTCCTGTCTAATTGCCTTTTCGACAACTCCTTCCATGGTGGTTGGGCCGTGGACATCCACTTCGCCACCAATGATGGGATTCAGTCCCATTATGAATTTTCGTATTCTGAACTTCTCGTCAGCTTGGTACTGCGGCACACACTTAAGGAGTTTAGTAAACCCTTCCCAGTATTCTGTCACCATCAGCCTTCCTTGCGAATAGTTCTGAAATTCAATCATTTTCCTATCAAAATAGAGTTGAGGCAGCCATCGTTGCCTAAAGTAACCCTTAAATTGATCCTAAGTTATGTCTGATTCGACAATATTCAACTCAACCTTATGGTTGTCCCACCATGATGATGCTTCATGAGAAAGCTGATATGCTCCCCATATCGCTTTGGTCTCTTCGGAGAAGTTTCTTATTGCAAAGTATTTCTCCATTTCGCTGAGCCAATTCTCAGCTCCGTCCCCAAGGGTTGTTCCATCAAACTTTGGAGGACTTATTCTCTTTATGTCATTTGTAAGTTCAACCGCTAATCTTGCCCTTTTATTTTCAGGGTGATTAGGAGCAATTACATTATCATTATCAACACCCGGATTCCCTCCATTGGTGTTGTCCACAGGAGGTGGCTGATCATTTATATCAGCTTCTTCTTCCTCCTCTTCATTGCCCATTGACTATTGTTCCAGAACAGTCAAACGATCTCTCGTATCTAGTAGGGCAGCAAGGATTTCATCCAACTTTTGAGTAGTAGCTGCTTCTCCACCTAGTAACGGGTTGTTCGCAACATTCCCTCTTGTTCTAACCATTTTCTGTTCAATAAGAAAATGTAAACCTTATTAATATTGTGGACTCATTAGGTCCAAGAGCTGCAACCTTCAGCTCTAATACCAAGATGTAACATCCCCATTTTAAGATACTAGAACAAGGGATTTTTTTTTTAAACAACGTTCCCTGTTATGAATTATATAATTCAAACACACGTTCAAGTTTTAATAATTGTTCTCTGTCCAAATAATGCAGTTTGGATCACACAATTTCCCTTTAAAACTAATGTTCTCTGTTCACATATTTGTAATATGGAACACACATTCAGTGCCATTCAATCATATAACAGATTCCATATGCTGCTGTAAATGACTCGAAGAACTACCGATCTCCCATTTTCATGGCTCGGAGTTTCAACGATCTCTCATTTCATGACTTGGCAACTTACCGATCCTTCATGTTCATCATGCATAGTATAATATATATACAAGGTTCTCTTACCGTTTTCAGTTATCGAAGTGATCCATTTAAGAAGCCTATCTGAATATCTGTTACTGATATTCATCTGACATCCTGCATCTTAAATTAGGTGATTAGGACAACGCAACCAACACTTGCGATACTTTGGCCAAAGATTTTCACATGCTTTGCATGATCATATTCCTGGATGTGATACACACCAATGGAATACGTCCTTCACCTCACTTCGTCTGTTATCTAGAATGGTCTTTCCTGGTTCCTACCAGTCCTTCCAATTTAAGGTCAAACTCTAACTCCAACTAGCAATATGAACGAGTATAGGAAGTTACTCATGGTAACTAAAGATACGCAGACATACGGTGTCATCCCTAGACGACTCCGTGTGTCTAGTTATCTTTAGTCCTCCGGAGTCACTCCGTATACGTGATCACATTCCTATCCCCAGCCAAGAACTTAGTATTTAGCTTATGTAATCTTGATGATTTAATTCGGGAGGGCATTGTAATATGTCAGCTATAACATTGTGTCGTCATGAAGGCCCCGCCTTCATGAAGACACCATGCTGTAACTGGCGTATGTCAATGTCCTACGGAATCCTCCCATCGAGAGTACACATCCAGCTCAAATGATTTGGTTATGATCTTAATATTTAAGATCAACTTTCAGCAGCCATGCTGATCCTTTATCCTCGTTCTTGTTACAGTTGTATGTAGCTAAGAGAGACTAAATCCGTCTTCTAGCTTACTATGCATCTTCTCCTTCGTACCGAAGGGTTGCATTTTCTCTACTTGGTTCTTTTCTTAATCCTTGGATTAAGCAGCCCATTACCGATAGACTTAATAAGTTTAACCTATTAAACTTAACCAAGTTTTTCCACAACTAAAAACAAATTCAGAATTCCAGCTTATTAGACGTCATTAAAACGAGGTCTAATTCTCAATGAATATATTCATTTATTCTCCTTAACCTTACATAGTTAAGGTCTGTTAGCCCTAGATATGTTTTTCCCATATCCTTACTTTCTGAATTTAACATTCGAGGCTATTAACGGAGTCCGAATACGAAGTTCGGCTGCTCCTAAGTTATTTGATATTCCTTAGCTTTCAAGCTAATCCCGAATACCTATCAGTTATGAGATCATGTTCTTCCTAATCCTTTTTAATGTCAATTAAAAATTCATCTTAACCCAAGTATGAACTAATTGCACATTTCAACGTAAAAGTTGCATTTAGGTAAGAATAGATGTCAGTTCCTTTTACATTCATCCAAAAACATTTGAATAATTCCAAATCAAGAATTAATGTTATATTCCCAACTTAATCAACAATATCAAACTGATACAGTCATTAAAATATCACACTTGTATTTGTATTCATCCATCCATTTCATAATCTATACATTTGCCAGTCCAAATGACTGGACTTTGTTTATATAAAACAACATTACAACTCATAAGATAGAAGAATGTAATTTCTTCTTTTCTCAATTCCTCGTAGAGGAATAATAACTATCAAATACAATCCATCTTCAGTCAATCAAAAGAAGTATCAGAAAACAACCATGTCTTCGTTTTACTCAAATTCCATCTGCAAAATTACTTGCACGGGTCAGTTCATTGAACTGAGCATATTAAGCACTTGTCATTAAAATGAGGTGCTTCTAATTAACTGTCTCAATAAAAGAACCCTGCTTTTATGAAACGTTAATATGAACATCAATCCAGAATTAAGTATCAAAAAGAATGATCAGCATAACAACTGAAACATCTAATTACCATCCCAATCAGTCAAAGAACTACTATCCTTTTTCCCAAATGATCATTACACAAAGTAATTTCCTTCAAACAGTTCCAGATTACAACCTCTGTAAAAACTAGGAACACATGTAAGCATACTGCTGTTATAACATAAATGCTATCCATTCCATTCCCTTACATTAGTAATAAATGCAAAGGATAAAATTTGACTGAAAACATAAACCAATTTACCTTCCTTTCAGTCCATGCAACTCATTTGATTTCAAGTAATCAAATACAGATGAGAAAAGCAAACAGCAATAAAATGTAGATGCTTAACCCAAAGCAATACAAAATTCGTTCCATAACGATTACAGATTTCTAACTGTATAAGAGAAGAATGACCATTATTCCAAGTTATCCATCCTCACTCCTATTCCTTTCCTCATGACTGTACTGAAAGTTAAATCCAAATGAGACATCAATCAAAGATAACAGTTCAGAGTGAAACTTACAAAATCCATTCAGAATTCACTTTCCAACAGCAAGGAATAAATCCATTCCTATTCAGCTTTAAATAAAAACAAGGAAGAATTTATCATCCATATCAATACTTCCTTTAAAGCAGGCACATACGAATACCAAAAACAAGTTGGTAAAACATCGTATCCATCATAGAACAAGCAATACAAAGAATGCATACTATGTTCTTACTGTACTAGAAGAATTCATACTTCATTCACTGTATTATAACCAAATGAACAGTTATACAGTCGCTTTAATCAAATATTCACATGACTTTCTATACCTATGAACGCACACAGTTCATAAATAATAATTTGCACTTTGCTATAACCTACAACAAGTCCAACCCGTATTGTACAGTAAAGCTCTATTATTTCTATTTCCAGAATTCAAACAGCAAGAAGAGAAAATTCATACCTTTAACTATTTCCATAAGAAAACATCCATTTTCTTCAAACACAACAAGAATCACTCAAGTCGAGTTCTTTTTTTTTTATTGACAGTGTAAAATCAGAGATCACACGAAACATTTAAATCTTCCGTTTGTACAGAAAGAAAACAGCACTCAGAAAAATAATCTAAATATCACTATCACTTCCATCAAGCCGAATCCAAAATGCTCAATGAAACCCAATTACCATTTCTTTCAAAATCTAAAACAACAGAAAGAAGAAGAACTCGTTTCCTTATAATTTCAGTAAAGAAACAATCATTTTCTTCAAAATGTAATAAGAACACCCAAGTCGTGTTTGTTTTATAATGACAGCTCAAACCCATATTGACAATAGAACGATTGTTCAACAATGTCAAACAAACTCACACAGCATGTACAATTTTCATTCAATATGCCATTTGTAAAGAAATACCCAGTTCGAGTTCCTTATCAATCAGACATTTAAACCGAAAATCCCATTCTTCTATTTCACAATGATGTGCAGAACCCAGAAATACAATATTCATATATCAATACCTTTATTAATGAAAACCCGCATAGGGTATTAGATGCACAAGCAAGGGATAGTCAGAAAAGTCTCAAACAACAAGCTAATTCCCATGTTTTTCATTCGTTTGCACAGAAATTCAAAGCCAAGTTCGTTTTCACGAAGACAGTTCGAATCAGAAGATCAAACCGCAACCACAAAACACAATAGAATCAACTTTCCATCACAGCAAGGAGAAATCATAGTTCTTTTATAATTTTAGAAGAAAAACAGTTACTTTCTCCAACTCCCACGAATACCCAAGTCGTATTCATCCTTCCACTTTTACAAAAGAAAAGCACAGCACTCAGAATATTACTATCACTTCCATCAAACCGAGCCCATAATGCTCAATAAAACCCAATTACTATTTCCTTCAGAATCTAAAACAGCAGAAGGAAGAGGAACTCGTTTCCTTAAAAATTTCAGTAAAGAAACAATGTCAAAACAACTCGCACAGCATGCACGATACCATAATATAAAGAACGAATTCCCTAATATTGTCGAATCAATTCAACACAGCATAGACTGTATTTTAACTTAATACTTATGCAAAGACAGTTCAAATCGCAACAGAAAAGACAAAATGACTCTACCCAAATCATCTCAATCATGACAGCAAAATCGAATAAACCCAAAACCCCCTTCATCAGAAGAGCAGGGTTGTTTTAATGAGACGTTTAAGCAAAGCAAGCAGTTTAAAGAGAAGGGCTTAACATGCCTGATAATCTTCCTTGAAGCTCAAAGAAAACCACACCTACAGGAGTTATTTCCTTCCACGGCGACAGGAGAAAACTTCCCAAAAAATCACCTTCCTCTACAGGCTCAAAATAGCCTTAGATTTTCCAAAGAAACAGAGATAACAATCAAACACAACTGGTTCGACAGAACCATGAAAAACCAAATGCAGAGCAACTTCCAAAAATCCGAACGAACACAATAACAACAAAATTTCCTCCATACTCTTTCCAAGGCAGGCTGGTCGTGAAGACCAAGAAAATTAAATGCATTGAAGGCTCTGTCTTTTTCCTCTTTCCTCACGCCACCGCCGATTCGGGTTGGCGAATTGCCAAATTCAAATTTTGCATGAAAACAAGTTTAGTCTCATGACTAACTGAATGTCCTCTAGCTTTTTTCCTGTTCCTGCCAAACTTGGCGTTGTCCACGCAAGGACCACATTCAATGCCCATTAAATTTCCTTCCATCCTTATCCTTTCCATCCCCCATGGGTCTGTGCGTCCCCTTCCTTAGGTTAGGATTAGTTTAGGATTTACAATAGTGTTCATACCTAGGTCATAGGTTAATAGGACTTAGTTCTATTTTCACCCTTAGAATTTAAAAATCCACTTAGGATAGTAGTTAGGATATAAGGTAGAACTTAGGGGTAGATTAGGGTCTAATTCCCCTAACACTTAATTAATCAATTTCCAATCAAGTCCTTCCGACTGTCAGTTATATTAACGTTAAGCAGGACATTTCGTCCCACGTTCCACCTACCTGAGCCACCCGCATCCAGGCCTTTATTGCCTTACAGGGTCTGGCGTTACAACAGTGTATGGTTCGAGAATCGAACCTTTTTCGTTGGCATCTACGTGCCAGCTATTCATACCTGAAATCAGGTGCTGCAACATTTATATCAACCTTCAGTCTGGTTTAAAAGTAAATCGACAAAGCGATCACAAGAAGACCACAACATACCTTGGATCAATGGAATTGATTCAAGGTGTGCTGTCAATCAGCGAATAGAGTTCATCAAGCATACGACAGATCTGTTGTCACATCAGCAAACATACAAGCAATAATAACTGTTGTCCCATGTAAACAAATTATAGTATACAAGAGTCCAGATTAGCAACACATTCCTTTAAGATCAAAAATATATCTTAACATGTTTGTCTTCATTTCAGCAGTTACAACATTAAGAAAGTAATCACCATGATAACTTACAAAAATCAGGGCGTTACACACACATGGACATACACGCATGCACACGTGTGCACACACACACACACACACACACACACACACGTACAGGCACACGCACATAGACACAGACACACACACGCACACACACATGCATATGTTAACGCACGCGGATGCACATGCTCACACAAACACACAGACACACACACACACATGCACACAGACAACCCCCACACAAGCACATGCTCACACACACACACATGCACACGCACAACCCACACACAAGCACATGCTCACGCACACAAACACGCACACGCACACATACATATATGCACACGGATGTACAAACACACACACGCACATATATGCGCGCGCGTATACGCACAAACACACCACCCACCCACAAATACATTCATACGCACACGCACGCGCACACGCACATGCACACGCACACGTGCACACAAATGCACATGCACACATGTTAACGCACACGAACGCACAAGCTCGTATGGACACACACACACACACACACCCACCCACAACCCACACACACAGACACGCACATGCACACGCATACGCATACGTACACGCACACGCACACGCACGCACACGAACACACAAACACACACGCACACAGATGTACATGCACACACACGCATGCAGATGCACACACACACGTACATGCACATGCATACGCTCACGCACACGCACACGCGTACGCACATGCACACACGCACACACACGCACACGAACACGCGCACGCACACGCACACGCACATGCACATGCACACACATACACACACGCACACGTACACACAAACACACATGCACACGCACCACACACACACACACACACACACACACACACACACACACACACACACACCCGTGCACACACACACACACACACATGCACACGCACACATGCTCATACACGCGCGCGCGCGCACACACACACACACACACACACGCTCGCGCGCGCACACACACACACACACACACACACACACACACGCGCGTGCACACACGCGCATACGGACATGCACACACACATTTACAAATGCACACGCATGGAGACAAACGTAATCACACACACAATTACACACACACATGCACGCATAAATGTACACGCACACACACAAGCACTCGCACACACACGCACACGCACACGCGCACAGCACACGCACACGCACATGCACACGCACAAAACCCACACACAAGCACTTGCTCACGCCACAAACACCACACGCACACCTACATAATATGCACACGGATGTCCCAAACAACAAAACGCACATTATGCGCGCGCGTATACGCACAAACACATCCCACCCACCCACAAATACATTCATACGCACACGCACGCGCACAACGCACATGCACACGCACACGTGCACACAATGCACATGCACACATGTTAACGCACACGAAAGCACAAGCTGTCTGGAAAAACACACACACACACCACCAAAACCCACACACACAGACACGCACATGCACAGCATACGCATACGTACACGCACACGCACACAGCACGCAACACGAACACACAAACCACACGCACCACAGATGTACATGCACACCACAGCATGCAGAGCACACACACACGTAAATGCAACATGCATACGCTCACGCACACGCACACGCGTACGCACATGCACACACGCACACACACGCACACGAACACGCGCACGCACACGCACACGCACATGCACATGCACACACATACACACACGCGCATACGGACAGGCACACACAAATTTACAAATGCCACACGCATGGAGACAAACGTAATCACACACACAATTACACACACACATGCACGCATAAATGTACACGCACACACACAAGCACTCGCACACACACGCACACGCACACAAGCAAAGACACACGCACACATACACACGCACACGCACACGCACGCACACACACACATGCACAACTGACACACATGCTCGCACACCCACACGCACACACGCACACACATACAAATGCACACACACACACAAAAACTCACACAAACGCACATGCACATGCACATGCACACACACGTGCACATGCACGCGCACACGCACACGCACATGCATACACACACGCACACGCACATAGAAACTCACACGCACACGCAAATACACACACACACACATATGTAAACACAACGATTGTTAGACGGTCGCATCGACACACACACATACCCACACATAAAAGCACATGAATATGACACGCACACGCCGCACGCGGCTACGCACATGCACACTCACACGCACACGCACGCACGCACACACACACACACGCACATAGACACTCAGACGCACATGCAAATACACACACACACACATATGTAAACACACGCGGATGTAGACGGTCGCATAGACACACACACATACCCACACCTAAAAGCACATGCATATGGACACGCACACGCGCACGCGCACGCACATGCACACTCACACGCACACGCACGCACGCACACACACACACACGCACATAGACACTCAGACGCACATGCAAATACACACACACACACATATGTAAACACACGCGGTGTTAGACGGTCGCATAGAACACACAAATACCACACCTAAACGCACACGCATATGGACACGCACACACGCACGTGCACGCGCACGCACGCCCACACGCACACGTACATGCACATGCACATGCACACTCACACTCACATGCACACATGCATATACGCACACAGATGTACATGTACACACACACACATACACGCGCACACACAGACACACACAGACACACACACACACACGTACATACACACATGCACAAACGCACATGCACATACACACGCACATATGCACACATGGACACACATATGTAAATGCAAGTGGACATACATGCTTACACACACAACACAACAACACACACACACACACACACACACACACACACATATCCACACCTAAACACACACGCGCACACACATGCCATGCGCAACCCACACATACATATATGCATACAACGTACACGCCAAACACGCACACTAAACGCACCGTGGACACATGTAGCTTCACCAAACACACAATCACACGCACAAACACAATCAAAGGGTCGTTGTTGGGGTGTGTGGAGATATGTTCGCGGCAGTTGGGTATCCCATGGGCACAAACACGCACATGCACACGCAAATGCACATGACACCTAGTTAAACGCATGCAAACACACACAACGCTTGTTCACGCCGCACGCTACACCCCACACACACCACACCCACACATGCCCCACCCCCCACACACCCACACTGCGACACTCCACACACACACTGAAGTCTATCCACCACCCACGCAAACACACGCACATCACGCACACCGGGCACACACACACAAACGCACACGTTCACATAACATGTTTACGTACACACCCATTCTACGCAACACACATATGCACACTGCACAAAACGCATGTTGACAGACCCGCATGCACATACATACGCACACACACACACACCACCCCAACCAGACGCACCACACATCCGCACACCCATGCACATTCACATGCAACACTCACAACACTACTCGTGTACGCGCACGCAGAGCAGATGCGATGCACACACACATACATCACACACACGGACGTACACGCACACAACACACACACATACATGCACCAACACCACACAAAACACATTAAATAGCCACACATTACGCACCCACATCGCAACACGCACACGCAATCCACATGCACCGCAAACACACCGCAAATGAACATGTAAACGCACTGTCACACACACCGAACATGCCACGCACACGCACATGACATACACACACACCACACGCACACACACGCATTTACAGCACACCCACAAGACACACACCTGCACACACACACACCCACACACATGCATATGTTTTAACGCACGCGGATGCACATGCGCACACAGACACACAAACACACAAATGCACACGCACAGACACACACTCGCACCCATGGGCACAAACACGCACATGCACACGCAAATGCACATGGACACACGTATGTTAACGCATGCAAACACACACACGCTTGTTCACGCACGCACGCACACACACACACACACACACAACCCACACACATGCCCACAACCCCCCCACACACACACACCGACACCCACACACACACATGCATCCACACACACACGCACAAGCACACGCACACGCACACACACACACACACACAAACGCACAAAACGGCACAAAACACGTACACACACATGCTCACGCACACACACATATGCACACGCACAGAAACGCATGTTGACAGACACGCATGCACATACACACGCACACACACACACACCACACACACACACGCACGCACACGAGCACGCACACGCACATGCACATGCACATGCACACGCACACACACGCGTGTACGCGCACGCAGATGCAGATGCAGATGCACACACACATAAATCTACACACACGACGTTACCGCACAACACAACAACCATACATGAACACACACACACACACACACAAACACACATGAATAGCCACACATACGCACCCACGCGCACACGCACACGCCCAAACCACATGCAACGCAAACACAGCAAAATGAACATGTACACGCACTGGCACACACACGAACATGCACACGCACACGCACATGGACATACACACACGCACACGCACACACACACACATGTACAGGCACACACACAAAGACACACACATGCACACACACACACACACACACATGCATATGTTAACGCACGCGGATGCACATGCTCACACAGACACACAAACACACACACACACACACACACACATGCACACACACAACCCCCACACAAGCACATGCTCACGCATAGACACATGCACACGCACAACCCACAAACAAGCACACGCTCACGCGCACACACACACACACACACATACACATACATATATGCACACGGACGTACACGCACACACACACACGCATACGCACAAACACATGTACGCACTCACAAATACACTCATACACACACATGCAATTACGCACATGCACACATATGTTAACGCACGTGAACGCACAAGCTCGCACGGACACACACACACACACACACACCCACAACCCACACACACAAACACGCACATACACACACACATGCACACACACACGGCACAAGCAACCACAACGACACATTGCACATGAACACACAGACACACGCACACGAACACACACACACACAGACACATGCACACACACGCACACGGATGTACACACACACACACACGCACGCACGTAGACGCACACACACACACACGTACACGCACATGCACACGCACACGCACACACACACGCGCACACACATGCACACGTGCACGCACACACACATGAACACGCACACGCACATACACACGTACACGCACACGCATACACACACACATACACATGCACACACACATGCACACGCACACACGCTCATACACGCACACATGCACACACACACACACACACAGACGTACACACGCACATACAAACACACACGCACATGGACATACACCCACAAGCACACCAACACACACACACCCACCACGTACAGGCACACGAACACGAAACAAGCAGAACACGCACACACAATGCATATGTTAACGCACACGGATGCACATGCTCACACAAAACACAAAGAAAACACACAAATGCACACACAAACCCCACACAAGCACATGCTCACACACACACACATGCACACGCACAACCTACAAACAAGCACATGCTCACGTGCACACACACACACACACACACACACATGTACACATACATATATGCACATGGACGTACACGCATACACACACACGCATACGCACAAACACATGCAGACACCCACAAAACACTCAGCACACCACATGCGATTACGCACATTGCACACGTCTTAACGCCAACGTGAACGCCAAGCTTCGCACGGACAAAAAAACACACACAACAAAAAAAAAAACACAAAGACAAGACAAATACCCACACAAAAATGAACACGCACCAAGAACAAAGACACACACATGCACATGCACACGAACACACACACGCACGCACACGAACACACACACACGCACGCACACGAACACACACACACACGCACACACACGCACACGGACGTACACACACACACACACACGCATGCACGCAGATGCACACACACACACATACACGCACATGCACACGCACACGCACACGCGAGCACACAATGCGCACGCGCCACGCACACCACACCTGAAACACGCCACACGCACATACACACGTACACGCACACGCATACACACACACACACACATGTACACACAGGCACACAAGCACAGAAACACACACACATACACATGCACACACACATGCACACGCACACAAGCTCATACAAGCACACACGCACACACACACACGCGCGCGCGCGCGCGTACACACGCGCGCACAAACACACACACATACACACACACGCGTGCGCGCATACGGACATGCACACACACATTTACAAATGCACATACATGGACACAAACGTAATCATATGCACACAATTACACACACACATGCACGCATAAATGCACATGCACATGCACAAGCACTCGCACGCACACGCACACGCACACAAGCAAAGACACACACACACATACACATGCACATGCACGCACACACACATACGCACAACTCACACACACGCATGCACACCCACACGCACACACGCACACACATACAAACGCACACACACACACAAGCAGACTCACACACACACACACCCACATGCACACGCACACGCACACACACAAGCACATGCACATGCACACACATGTGCACATGCACGCGCACACGCACATGCACACGCACACACACACGCACATGCACATAGACACTCACACGCACCACGGAAGGACACACAACACACATAGTAAACACACGTGGATGTAGACGTCACATAGAACACACACATACCCCACCTAAACGCAAACGATATGGACACGCACACGACGCATGCGCACACACACGCAAAACAAACAAGACACACGATAAAATGCAAACATGAACAATGAAAAAAACAAAAAAACAAAAAAAAATAAACAAGAACACATGCATATACGCACCACGATGACATGAACACACACACGACACACATTCCGCCACACAGACCCACAAACACACACAAACACACGTTCTGAACAATGCACATGCCACATACACACGCACACAGCACACAAAGGAACACACATATGTAAATGCACATGGACATACATGCTCGCACAGACACATACACACACACACACATACCCACACCTAAACCCACACGCACACGCACATGCACATGCACACGGTCACACACACGCACACGCACACATACATATACGCATACAGACGTACACACACACGTACATGCACACACACACACACACTACAAGGTACGGACACACACAAACACACAAATGCACCAACACACAAAACAACACGATCGAAACCCACCGCACAAACACGCACATGCACACGCAAATGCACATGGACACACATATGTTAATGCAAGCAGACACACACACTCGCGCACGCACCCACACACACACAACCCACACACATGCCCACAACCCACACACACACCGACACCAACACACACACACGTACCCACACGCACACACACAAGCACACGCACACGCACATGCACACACAAACGCACAATGTGCACAAACACATACACACACATGCTCACGCACACACACATACGCACACGCACACACACGCATGTTGACGGACATGCGTGCACACACACACACACACACACACACACACACACACACACACACACACACACACACACACCCATGCACACGCACATGCACACATACACTTACACGTACACATACATAAACACAGACGCACACACACACATATGCACACACACACACACACCCATACCCACACACGCAAACATGTTTGCACATGCAAACACGCAGACGCTCATACACATGCACAAACTGACACGTACAGGCGTAGACATGCAGAAGTACACACGCACATGCACTTATGCACACGCACGCACACACATACTAACACACAAACTCACACACATGCACACGCATACGCACACACATGCACACATACACACACACACATGCA
>CM034148.1:464155986-464178486 GCA_019776745.2 Taxus chinensis
CACACGCACACAGACACACACATGCACACGCGCACACACATGCATATGTTAACTCACGTGGATGCACATGGTCACACAGACACACGCACACAGACACACACATGCACACACAACCCCCACACAAGCACATGCTCACGCACACATACATATATGCACACGGACGTACACGTGCGCGCACACACACACACACACACGCACACACACACACACACACGCGCGCGCGCACGCGCGCGCACAAGCACACACACGTAACCACAAATACACTCATATGCACACGCACACGCACACGCGCACACAAATGCACATGCACACAAATGTTAACGCACGCGAACGCACAAGCTCGCACGGACACAAACACACACATACACCCACAACCCCCACACACAGAGAGACGCACATGCACACACACATGCACACGCACATGCACACGCACACACAGACGCACATGCACACGCACACGCACACGCACATGCACACACGCACACAAACACACACACACACACAGACACACGTAGACACACGTACAAAGACGTAAACGCACACACACACGCATGCACGCAGACACACACACACACATATGCACGCACATGCACATGCACATGAACACGCACATGCGCACGCACATGAAAACAAACAGGCACACACACACAAACACTCACACGCATAAACACACGCACACGTACACACAGGCACACAAGCACACACACACACACATACACACACACACACATATGCTCATACACACATGCACGCGTGCGCACACACACACATGCGCACGCGCGCACTATACACACGCCCACACAAACACACACACATACACAAATGTGCGCGCGTGCGCATACGGACATGCCCACACACATGGACACAAACGTAATCACACACACACAATTACACACACACATGCATGCATAAATGCACACGCACATGCACAAGCACTCACACGCACACGCACACACACATGCACATAAGCAAAGAAACATGCACATGCATGCACACACACACACATATGCTCAACCCACACACACGCACGCACACCCACACACACACACGCACACACATACAAACACACACACACAAACTTACACGTAGACTAACACACACACGCACACACGCGCACACACACACACACATGCACATGCACACACACGTGCACATGCACGCGTACACGCACATGCACATGCACATGCATACGCACACGCACACACACATGCACACACACATAGACACTCACACGCACACACAAATACACACACACACACACACATATGTAAACACACGTAGATGTAGATGGTTGCATAGACACACACACATACCCACAGCTAAACGCACACACATATGGACACACACACATGCACGTGCATGCACACACACACGCACAAGCACGCGCACACCCACACTGTAACGCCTTGATTTTTGTAAGTTATCATGGTAATTACCTTTCATGATGTTGTAACTGCAGAAATGAAGATAAATATGGTAAGAAACATCTTTTGATCTTAGAGGAATGTGTTGCTAATCTGGACCCTTGTTTGTTGTAACTTGATACTTGGGACAGAAGTTATTATTGCTTGTGTGATTGCTAATGAGACAACAAACTTGTCGTATGCTTGATGAACTCTATTCGCTGATTGACAACACACCTTGAATCAATTCCATTGATCCAAGGTATGATGTGGCCTTCTTATGATCACTTTGTCGATTTACTTTTAAACCAGACTGAAGGTTGATATAAATGTCGCAGCACCTAATTTCAGGTATGAATATCTGGTACGTAGATGCCAATGAAAAAGCTTCGATTCTCGAACCACACACAGTTATAACGCTAGACAGCGTAAGACGATAAGGGCCTGGATGCAAGTGGCACAGGTATGCGGAACTTAGGATGACATTTCCTACTTAATGTTGAATATGGCTGTCAGGTGGAAAGACTTGATATGGAAACTAGTTAATTAAATATTAGGGGATTAAACCCTAACCTACCACTAAGTTTTATCTTATACCCTAACTACTATCCTATATGGATTTTAGATTTCATAAAGGAGAAAATAGATATAAATTCCATTAACCTATGAACTAGGCGAATGACCTAGATATGGACTATTAAAATCCTAAACTAATCCTAACCTAAGGAAGGGGACGCATAGACCCATGTGGATGGAAAGGATAAGGGGGGGGAGGTAGGAAATTTAATGGGACAGTAAATGAAGTCCTTATATGTACAGCACCAAGTTTGGCGGGAACAAAGAAAAGTTGGAGGTGTCCAACTAGCTTAGAAACTAAATGGAATTTATATGCAAATTTGAAATTTGGAAACTCACCAACCCGAGTCGATGGTGGCGTGAGGAATGAGGAAAGGTAGTGCATTCAATGCATTAATTATCTTGGACTTAGCGACCAGCTCGCCTTGGAAAGAGGATAGAGGAAAAAGGAAAATTGTTTGTTGCTGTGTGCATTTGGATTTTAGTTGCTTTGCATTTTGTTTCTCCCTGGTTCTGTCGAACCAGCTGTGTTTTGATTATTATCTCTGTTCTTTGGAAAAACAAAGGCTATTCTTAAGCCTGTGGAAGTTAGTGACTAGTTGGAAAGCCTGGCCGAGGACGTCGTGGAGAGAAACAACTCCAGTGGGCACAGTTTTCTTTGAGCCACAAGAAAAATTAACAGGCATGTTAAGCCCTTCTCCTTAAACCACTTGCTTTTGCTTAATAGTCTCATTAAAACAACCCTGCTCTTATGATAGGGGTTTTGGTTATTTGATTTGGCTGTCACGTTGAGATGATTTCGAGTTGAGTCATTTTATTTTGTTGTACGCGGCTTGAGCATTATTTGCATAATGATTAAGTTGAATACACTGTCCTTGCTGTGTGGTTCGTTTCGGTAGTGTTGGGTATTTGCTTTATTACCATTTGGGGTTGTGTTAATAAATACATTAGCTAAATAAATATCACTTCTGAGTTCTGAGCATTCTTGTGAAAATGAAAAGATGAGATGATTTGTATGTCTAGTTGAACTGTCCTTAAAAGAATGAACACGACTTGGGTATTATCGGGTGTTTGAAGAAAATGATTGTTCTTCTTATTGAAATCATTAATGAATTATGTTTTCTCTTTGCTGCTTTGAAATCTGAAGGTAATGGGAAAGAGGATTTTATTGTGCATTTTGGATGTGGTTTGATCTTCTAGTCTGAACTGTCATCAGTAAAACGAACATGGCTTAGTGTTTCTGTGTAAATGAATGAAACAAATGAGATTTGGCTTGCTGTTGAGATTGTTTTGACTGTACCTTGTTTGCGCATCTATTACCCTATGCGGGTTTGCATTGATAAAGGCATTGTTATGCAAATATTGTATTTCTACGTTCAGTGTGTGGAAACGTTTGGGAAAAACAAAGCTATGGTGATATTAATAGACTATTATGTGAGTTATAATTCCTTGATGTTTTTTTTATTACATAAAACACGGGTTCCCTGGGACAGTAAGATTATTGTAGATCTTACTTTGTTGTCCTAATTTGATATGGTATTATGCCTGTTGGTTCTTGGTATTAATATAGGACTGTTTGGAAGGAAGTTTTAATCTGATGAGGAACAGAAAATCAGTCTATATAATAGACTGAGTAGAGCATGTAAATTATATTGTGTCTTGCTAAACTCAAGGATATATATATTTATATATTTTTAAGGATTGTGGACCTTTCATCATTTTCATTAAGAACAGAATATGAATGGAATTATTCTTTGTTGTTGGAAAGTGAAAACTCTCATTATTAGGATGAAAGTGTGACTAGTTGTAGTCGCTGTACACTCTTGCATGTTATAAAGACGTGAATGTCTGTAGAGTGAAATGTTTAAAAGGAAATGATTGTGTTATAGGTCCTTTTGGTACTAATGTTTATAGACTAGTTGCAATGAACTTTGGTGAACTTTTTGGAAAGGTAATAGTAGTTTTCAATTACTGAATATACTACTCTGAATGAATTATACTATTGGAGTATGTCTACTCTAAATAAGAGGTATTTGGATAGACAGTAAGAAGAGGTGATATGATCTTGCTCCTTTATATTCGATTATTGATTTTCGTTTATTTCTCTTTGGACTGTTATCATTGATTGATATCACGTTTGGATTAAAAAATTCTAGTACAACTATGAGGAAAAGAAATAGAGTGTGAATGGATAATTTGAATTAATGATCATTTTTCTCTCATACAGTTGGAAATCTATAATTGTTATGGAACGAATTTCGTACTGCTTGGGTTAAGCATTGGTATTTAATTGTTGTTTGCTTGTTCTCTTCAGCATTTGATTGCTTGAAATTAGATGAGTTGTATGAAGGAAGGGACAATAATTCGGTTTAGATTTTAGTTAAGATCTATCTTTTGAATTCACAACTATTGTAAGAGAATGGAATTGATAACATTTATGTTAGAACAGCAATTACATGGTTGTGTTTTTAGTTCTTACAGATGTTTGTAATCTGGAACTATTGAAGGAAATTAATTCTTGTAATAATTATTTGGGAAAGAGGGCAGTAATCCTTTGTCTGATTAGGAGGGTTATTAGATGATTGAGTTGATATGTTGTTCATCCTTTTTGGTATTTAATTCTTGAATGATGTTCATATTAACGTTTCATAAAAGCAGGGTTATTTTATTGAGACAGTTAATTAAAAGCACCTCATTTTAAAGACAAGTGCTTAATATGCTCAGTTCAATGAACTGACCCGTGCAAGTAATTTTGTAGATGAAACTTGAGTATGAATGAAGACATGGTTGTTTTCCGATACTTCTTTGATTAACTAAAGATGGATTGTATTGATAGCTATTACTCCTCCATGAGGAAATGAGAAAGGAAGAAGTTACATTCTTCTATCTTTATGAGTTGTAATGTTGTTTGATATAAACAAAGTCCAGTCATTTGGACTGGCAAATGTATAGATTGTAAATATGATGGATGAATACAAGTAAAAGTGTGATATTTTCAATAACTGTATCAGTTTGATATTGTTGAATAAGTTTGAGAATATAACATTATTCTTTGACTTGGAATTATTCAAATGTTAATGGATGAATTTAAAAGGAAATAACATCTATTCTTTACCTGAATGCAACTTTTATGTTGAAATGTGTAATTAGTTCATACTTGGGTTAAGATGAATTTTGAATTGACATTAAAAAGATTTAGATAAACACAAAATCCTAATTAGAAGGTATTCGGGATTAGTTTGAAAGCTAAGGGATATCAAATAACTTAGGGGCAGCCGAACCTTGTATTCGGACTCCGTTAATAGCCTCGAATGTTTAAATTTAGAAAATAAATATATGGGAAATCATATCTATTGTTAACAAACCTTAACTAAGTAAGGTTAAGGAGGATAAATGAATAAATTCATTTAGAATTAGACCTTGTTTAAATGACGTCTAATAAGATGGAATTCTGAATTTGTTTACAGTTGTGGAAAAACTTGGTTAAGTTTAATAGGTTAAACTTATTAGGTTTATCGATAATGGACTGATTAGTCCAAAGAATAAGAAAGGAACCAAGAAGTGAATATGCAACCCTTCGGTATGAAGGAGGAGATGCGTATTAAGCTAGAAGATGGATTAAGTCTCTCTTAGCTACATACAACTATAACAAGAATAAGGATAAAGGATCAACATGGCTGCTGAAAGTTGATCTTAAACACTAAGATTATAACCAAATCACAATTGAGCTGGATGTGTACCCTCGATGAGAGGATTCCGAAGGAAATTGACATACGCCAGCTACAATATGGTGTCTTCGTGAAGGCGGGGCCTTCATGATGACACAATGTTATAGCTGATATATTACAATGCCCTTCCGAATTAAATCATCAAGTTTACATAAGCTGGATAATAAGTTCTTGGCTGGGGATAGAAATGTGATCACGTATACGGAGTGACTCTGGAGGACTAAAGGTAACTAGACACATGGAGTCGTCTAGGAATGAAACCGTATGTCTGCGTATCTTTAGTTACCATGAGTAACTTCCTATACTCGTTCATATTGCTAGTTGAGGTTAGAGTTTGACCTTAAATGGAAGGACTGGTAGAGACCAGGAAAAACCATTCTAGATAACAGATGAAGTGAGGTGAAGGATGTATTCCATTGGTGTGTATCACATCTAGGAATATGATCATGCAAAGCATGTGAAAATATTTGGCCAAAGTATCGCAAGTGTTGGTTGCGTTATCTTAATCACCTAGTTTAAGATGCAGGATGTTAGATGAATATCAGTAACAGATATTCAGATAGGCTTCTTAAATGGATCACTTCGATAACCAGAAATGGTAAAAGAACCTGTTATCCAAATGTGCCCCTTGCTCATTTTGTGGCTAACTCCTTTACATCTTTCCTTCTCTTGTGCCTCAGTCAGAATATTTTATTTTCCAAGAACTCAAAACCTTATAGAAATGGCACCATTGGATAGAGCTCTTTCTCAGCTTTCTAGAAAGGTAAATTTTTCCTCCTAACTCCACGTATTTTTCAAGTTATGGCTCGGCGGAGTTTTGGTGTGAAATTTTTCCCTAGAAGGCCCGCAGCCAATCAGGAGCTGCCACGTGTCCAAGGGAAAAAAAACACCAAGCGACCCGAAGGAAAAAATGGTCAGGAAGGGCCCGCACCTAATCAGAACGTGCCATGTGGCACCTGCAGTGGTGGAGCGTGGGGAAAATTTCTAAAATGTTCCAAAGACCAAATGGGTAAAAATTCAAACTTTTTGGCCGTCGATCCGATTTTGGCCTGTTTTTACTCTAAAACTTCAAATTGCCATAACTTTCAATCCAGAGCTCAAATTATTGTGTTCTTTATATCAATGGAAAGCTGGTGAAATTATCTACAAAATTCCATGGTCAATTTTGAATTTTGGTTCAGTTTAGAGGGAGAAAATCAAAGAACACTTCTGGTACGCGCCCATGGACAGAACTGATGTTTCAACAACCAATTTTAATGCAAAATGGGTCGCATTCTTCTCCAGCATGGTCAAAAATGTTAGGGCATGGGTTTGTAAGGACCTCTATGCTATTTTTAATGCATTTTGGTCAATGGGGAATGGCTCCCATGTTTTTTCACATTTTCTCTCTCCTGGGCTCGACCCATGCACTGTAAAAGCTAGATTTGGCTCATTTTTCAAAGGAGGAACACTTTTTTGCATAGCAAGCTTCTATTTTCACCTTCAGCAAGTGATTTTTTGAAGGATCAGACCTTTTCAGGGATTGTAACACTTTTTTGCCTCTTTGGTGTTGGAATGCAAGGATTTTGATGTTGAAAATCACAATACAGGCTCTGTGAATGCTTTCAGTCCTCTGTATGTGTTGTTTGTTTCATTTCAAACCTTTGATTACAAATTATCAACCTGTGCATGATGTTTTATGTTGCAATTTCTGATTTGTGTCTATTTGCATGAGCAAAAATGTTCACCACTCCTTTGGTGTATCACCCTTATTAGTTTAGTTTCAATTTTTACATCTCTTATCCCTGTCTCCTTGCAATCTAGGATAAAATTAGGATCTAAACCTCTGCAGTTGTGCAAATAATAGATCTAATCAGAGGATTTTGAGGAACCAGCCTCTAATCTAGAGATTCCTCTCTCATTTTTACAAGTCCCACACTTGGAGAGAGGTTTCAATGTTGTGCAATCACATTGGATGCCTTGAACATCAACTTAGAACCTTGATTTACATCCAGGGGTGCTGCTGATTTGCAACAACAGAACCCTGTATATTCATTATACTATGCATAAATTAACATGAAGGATCGGTAAGTCACCGAGTCATGAAATTAGAGATCGCTGAAACTCTGAGCCATAAAGTGGGAGGTCGGTAGTTCTTTGAGTCATTTACAACAACATATGGTATCTGTTATATGATTGAATGACACTGAATGTGTGTTCCATATTGAAAATATGTGAACAGAGAACATTAGTTTTAAAAGGAAATTGTGTGATCCAAACTACATTAATTCGACAGAGAACAATTATTAAAACTTGAACATGTGTTTGAATTATATAATTCATAACAGGGAAGGTTGTATTAAAAAAAAAATTCCCTTGTTCCAGTATCTTAAAATGGGGATGTTACATCTTGGTATCAGAGCTGAAGGTTGCAGCTCTTGGACCTAATGAGTCCACAATTTAATAACATTTACATTTTCTTATTGAACAAAAAATGGTCAGAACAAGAAGAAATGCTGCGAACAACCCGTTACCGAGTGGAGAAGTAGCTACTGCTCAAAAGCTAGATGAAATCCTTACTGCCCTACTAGACACGAGAGATCGTTTGACTGTTTTGGAATAACAGTCAATGGGTAATGAAGAGGAGGAAGAAGAAGCTGATATAAATGATCATCCACCTCCTGTGGACAACACCAATGGAGGGAATCCGGGTGTTGATAATAGTAATGCGAATGCTCCTAATCATCCTGAAAATAAAAGGGCAAGATTAGTAGCTGAACTTATAAATGACATAAAGAGAATAAGTCCTCCAAAGTTTGATGGAACAACCCTTGGGGATGAAGCTGAGAATTGGCTCAGTGAAATGGAGAAGTACTTTGCAATAAGAAACTTCTCCAAGGAGACCAAAGCGATATGGGGAGCATATCAGCTTTCTCATGAAGCATCATCATGGTGGGACAACCGTAAGGTTGAGTTGAATATTGTCGAATCAGACATAACTTGGGATCAATTTAAGGGTTACTTTAGGCAACGGTGGCTGCCTCAACTCTATTTTGATAGGAAAATGATTGAATTTCAGAACTGGTCACAAAGAAGGCTGACGGTGACAGAATACTGGGAAGGGTTTACTAAACTCCTTAAGTATGTGCCGCAGTACCAAGCTGACGAGAAGTTCAGAATACGAAAGTTCATAATGGGACTAAATCCCATCATTGGTGGCAAAGTGGATGTTCACAGTCCAACCATCATGGAAGGAGTTGTCAAAAAGACAATAAGATAGGAACAGAAATTGAGAGAAATTTCTGCTCATAGGGAAGAGATAAGGAAGAAGATTACCAATTCTTCTTTATCTCTCGCACCCAAAAGGGGGCCTTGGAAAAGGTTTGGTGTGAAAAAGAAAATTGTTGTAAATAACAACAAGAAATCTGTAATGAACAAATTGTTGTTGCAAATCAGCAGCACCCCTGGATGCAAATCAAGGTTCTAAGTTGATGTTTAGGGCATCCAGTGTGATTGCACAACATTGAAACCTCTCTCCAAGTGTGGGACTTACAAGATAAGAGAGGAATCTCTAGATTAAAGGCTGCTTCCTCAAACTCCTCTGATTAGATCTATTGTTTACACAACTACAGAGGTTCAGATCCTAATTTTATCCTAATTTGTAAGGAGACAGGGATAAAAAATGTAAAAATTAAAACTAAACTGATAAGGGTGATACACCAAAGGAGTGGTGAGCACTTCTTACTCATGCAAATTGACACAAATCAGAAATTACAACATAAAACATCATGCACAGGTTGATAAGTTGTAATCAAGGGTTTGAAATGAAGCAAACAACACATACAAAGGACTGAAAGCATTCACAGAGCCTGCATTGTGATTTTCAACATCAAAATACTTGTATTTCAACACCAAAGAGGTAGAAAAACCTGTTACAATCCCTGGAAGGTCTGATACTTGCCAAAATCACTTGTTGAAAGTGAAAACAGAAGCTTTCTGTGCAAAAAAAGTGTTCCACCTTTGAAAAATGAGCCAAATCTAGCTTTTACAGTGCATGGGTCGAGCCCAGGAGAGAGAAAATGTGAAAAAACATGGGAGCCATTCCCCATTAACCAAAATGCATTAAAAATAGCATGGAGGTCCTTAAAAACCAATGCCCTGACATTTTTTACCATGCAAGAGAAGAATGTGACCCATTTTGCATTAAAATTGGTTGTTGAAACGTCAATTCTGTCCATGGGTGCGTACCAGAAGAATTTTTTGATTTTCTCCCTCCAAACTGAACCAAAATTCAAAATTGACCATGGAATATTGTAGAGAATTTCACCATCTTTTCATTGATATAAATAACGTGAAAATCTAAGCTATGGATCGCAAGTTATGGCGATTTGAATTTTTAGGGCAAAAACAGGCCAAAATCGGATCGGCGGGCAAAAAGTTTGAATTTTTACCCGTTTGGTCTTTGGAACATTTTTCAAATTTTCCCCACTCTTCGCCACTCCAGGTGCCACATGGCATGTTCTGATTGGGAGTGGGCCTTGGTGTTTTTTCCTTCGGGTCGCTTGGTGTTTTTTTCGCCCTTGGACACGTGGCAACTCCTGATTGGCTGCAGGCCTTGCAAGGGAAAATTTCCCACAAAAACTCCGCCAAGCCATAACTTGAAAAATACGTGGAGTTAGGAGGAAAAATTTACCTTTCTGGAAAGTTGAGAAAGAGCTCTATCCAATGGTGTCATTTCTAGAAGGTTTTGAGTGCCCAAAAAGTAAAAATTTATGACTGAGGCACAATAAAAGGAAAGAATGAAAGGGAGTTAGCCACAAAATGAGCATGGGGCACATTTGGATAACAATTTTGGTGATTCAGAAGGGTCATCTACCTGCTGGATGAATGATCAGTAGCCTGAAGCAATCCATTGGGTATGGAGTCATGAGTAGTAGCCTGAAAACTGATCTGAACTTTGAAAGCTTCCCTCTGAACCGCTTGAATCCCACTGGACATGGAGTTGTTCCCACCAAAATGCCATCAAAACAAACTGTGCAAGAGTGAAACCAGTAGCACCAAAACTATGTACAAACTGAAAATTATACATACTCCAAATGGAACATGCAGAGTGTGCACAAGCACTTCTTCTACTGAAAGCAAACCTATCTACTCTACTCTAACTGGAAGCAAAGGTGAGCTAAACGAACCCTGCAATTGGTTGTGCAAAATAGCTTCCTTTCTTCAAAATTGGCAGCCATGCAAATGATTTGGAGCTGAGTATGGCTGATTGGATGAGTGGAAAATCAACAAGAAGCTAGTCTTCTACCCAAATTAGCAAGGTGTCAACTAAAAACAAATCCAATACCTCTTTTAGTTGCTCTGCATTTGGATTGGAGAGGTATGACAGCTGATCCTTGGAACTTTGCAGCTCATCCTCATGCTTAGAAGCAAGCATGACTGGTTGTGGCTTCTCCTTTGGCTCCAATGAAGCCAAATACCTAATTGGGCAAGGTCTGATCTGTTGAGTATGCCCATAATTCTGATTTTCAACTCCAAGAATGGAGTTCTCTTGTAGACCTTGAATGGATGGTGTGGAAGCAATGGTAGAACCCTTCTGCCCTTTCTCTTCCTCCAATGAAGGACATGAAAGATTAAAATCTTCCAATCTTGGTTCCAAAGAGCTTCTATAAGATGCAGGCTGCTGCAAATGAATACTCTCCTCCATGACAGCAGGCTCTTGTGTTTGGAAGATGGATGATGAAAGAGAGAATGGTGGAAACTCAACCGGTTCTTCTTCATCAAAACAGTCCTCCAAATCAGATAGGTAAACTGCCTCATTGCTGTCCTGCTGCAAATGTTCAACCTCTCCCATGGCATTCTCTTGATCTACAACTTGATCACCATGGTTTCTTTCATCCTCCAGCATTGAGTTTGAGGGATCAAACTCTTCTTCAGTACTAGAACTTGAGAGAGATGAAGTAGAGAGAAGAACTGAAGGTTCTTCTATAACTTGCTTTGTGCTCAAAGCCTTTGGATCTGCACTTTTCTCCCCCACAGCTGGAATGTGCTCCTCTTCTTTTGGATTTGGAGCAGCTTCTCCTTCCTCTTGCTGTCCCTCATGACTGATTTTTTCAATTTGAATTGGATCAGCATTTCCTTCAAATAGGGTGCCAACATGGACACTATATTCTGAACAAATTGATTGCTGATCTGCAACTCCTTTTTGCTCTTCTTCTGCTGCAACAAAATCAGTCCTGACCACCATTTGTTCTTTAACTCCAACCTCTTCTGAAGGTTTCATCAGCAAAGGGATCTTCTTCATCCCAAATTTAAGAGCCCAACTCTTCAAAATTTGAATTTCTTCATCCTTGTTTGGCTTCTCTTTTTGTTGTCCTTCATGACTAATTTTTGTAATTTTTTGTGGTGGTGGAGGAGGTAAAACCTCTTGTTTCTTTGGAGGAGAGGGTGTTTCATTTAGCTCTTGTGGAGGGGATGACTGTTTGGAAGGGAAAAGGACAGAAGAATTGAGATGAGGTGGAAGACTAGGGGGTGGAGAAATGGATTCAACACTTGGGACAGCAGATGGAGAGTTTAAAACTTGACACTGCTGAGATAAAACAGATTGGGAAAGAGGAAAAGAAAAGGCATGAGATGGTGTGCTTACCCGTTGACAAGGTTGCTGAATACTCCTCTCATACACCTCTATTCCTTCAATCCACTTTGCAAGCAATGGCAGCGTTGCAATCATGAAGTCAAGCTTCTCTTGAGGGCTGTAATGCCTTGGGAAAGGTCCCACCCATGGACAGGGTGCTCCACAACCGATTCCAAATGCTTTCATTTGTGCTTGAGCCCTGGATTGCACCATGTTTACCTCCATCTTTTGGATTTTCTCCAACAGACCAGCATCTTGCATCTGATTGTCTTCACTGTATGCACACCCTTGATCTTGGAAAGCTCCATAGCCAAACTGATTTTGGCATTGCTGCTCATATGGGTATATATGCTGATTTTGAATTTGTTCAAAATGTTGATTTGGAGGATTTAAAAAACATGTTGGAGGTGGGAAACATTGCTGCTGTTGTAAATGTGAGTTCCATGATGGAAATGAAGTCATGATTGCACAACTTCATGGAATGGAAAAGAATGAAAGAGATGGAAAGAATAATGGATGGAAATGGATGAAAAACAGGTCTGCAACTTCAGAAATGGGTTGCTGATCAGATGGAGTCGCCAGATGTGTTTGCAAGTGCCTCCAAAGGCTGAAATCTTCACAGGAACACACCAACCTGCAAAAGATGAAGTGGAAGACCTCTAAGGTCCCACCGGGCATGCCAAAACTGTTGTTGCAAATCAGCAGCACCCCTGGATGCAAATCAAGGTTCTAAGTTGATGTTTAGGGCATCCAGTGTGATTGCACAACATTGAAACCTCTCTCCAAGTGTGGGACTTGCAAGATGAGAGAGGAATCTCCAGATTAGAGGCTGGTTCCTCAAACTCCTCTGATTAGATCTATTATTTACACAACTACAGAGGTTCAGATCCTAATTTTATCCTAATTTGCAAGGAGACAGGGATAAGAAATGCAAAAATTAAAACTAAACTGATAAGGGTGATACACCAAAGGAGTGGTGAGCACTTCTTGCTCATGCAAATTGACACAAATCAGAAATTGCAACATAAAACATCATGCACAGGTTGATAAGCTGTAATCAAGGGTTTGAAATGAAGCAAACAACACATACAAAGGACTGAAAGCATTCACAGAGCCTGCATTGTGATTTTCAACATCAAAATCCTTGTATTCCAACACCAAAGAGGCAGAAAAACCTGTTACAATCCCTGGAAGGTCTGATACTTGCCAAAATCACTTGTTGAAAGTGAAAACAGAAGCTTGTTGTGTAAAAAAAGTGTTCCACCTTTGAAAAATGAGCCAAATCTAGCTTTTACAGTGCATGGGTCGAGCCTAGGGGAGAGAAAACGTGAAAAAATATGGGAGCCATTCCCCATCAACCAAAATGCATTAAAAACAGCATGAGGTCCTTACAAACCCATGCCCTGACATTTTTGACCATGCTGGAGAAGAATGCGACCCATTTTGCATTAAAATTGGTTGTTGAAACGTCAGTTCTGTCCATGGGCACGTACCAGAAGTGTTTTTTTATTTTCTCCCTCCAAACTGAACCAAAATTCAAAATTGACCATGGAATCTTGTAGATAATTTCACCAGCTTTCCATTGATATAAAGAACGTGAAAATCCGAGCTTTGGATCAAAAGTTATGGCGATTTGAATTTTTAGGGCAAAAACAGGCCAAAATCGGATCGGCGGGCAAAAAGTTTGAATTTTTACCCGTTTGGTCTTTGGAACATTTTTCAAATTTTCCCCGCGCTCCGCCACTCCAGGTGCCACATGGCACGTTCTGATTGGGCACGGGCCCTTCCTGACCATTTTTTCCTTCGGGTCGCTTGGTGTTTTTTTCGCCCTTGGACACGTGGCAGCTCCTGATTGGCTGTGGGCCTTGCAAGGGAAAATTTCCCACAAAAACTCCGCCGAGCCATAACTTGAAAAATACGTGGAGTTAGGAGGAAAACTTTACCTTTCTGGAAAGTTGAGAAAGAGCTCTATCCAATGGTGTCATTTCCAGAAGGTTTTGAGTGCCTAAAAAGTAAAAATTTATGACTGAGGCACAATAGAAGGAAAGAATGAAAGGGAGTTAGCCACAAAATGAGCAGGGGGCACATTTGGATAACACAAACCTGTAAATAGTGTGCGGAACAGCTTCGCAAAAGTTAGCACGCACATGGACACACAAAGTCCTATGGGAGCCAGAATGATAACTTCAAAGCTGGTACACAAATTTGATTTTCGCACTAGCAAAGGGCCAGTTGGACGGCATGCTTCAACTGTGCAAACTTCACACATTACGCGAGTCACTGTCCTCTGAAAAAGGATGATCGCGATCATACAGCATAGGATACACGCTGCGGTGGCAAACACACAACAAGCATGACAAAGCATGTGCGCGCACACACACTATAGACAGTTCCGGGTAAGTTATTCAAACACCTGTAGTCATACACACACACACTGGAGCTACTGACATGCTTTATTTCTACTACAAATTGCAACACACACATTAAAAAGAACAGGTTGACACACTGCATGGATAAAGACATGGTCAGTGCATTATGGGAATAATGCTGTCCATACAGTCGAAATGTGCACTTTTTGGGGCAATCTTGACTTGCCCAGTTTCTCCACACGAAGTTGACCTGTATGTCACACACTTTAGGATCATATGATTTGGCATCATTATTGGAGTTAACACGTTGGCATGCAACACACAGGCAAAGTAGTCGACACGTTACGAAGATTACACACATTTGTTGTTTTGACGCACCTGCAGAAAGCAGCAGTCATTCAATGTGTACTAATGCAAGTGAAGTTGCATGTTACCCATGCAACTACACATCTATGTAACTAAAAAGGGCTACAAACATATGCATGGCTGCACCTTGTATGCAGTACATTACAATGCACAGCACGTGCACAGCACACACATTGCATGGACGACAGACATGCACAGACAATGTACACACGTGCACGCACACGTGCACAAACACATGCACACACATGCACACGCGCACACACATAGCACACGCACACACGCGCATGTTGACGGACATGCACACATACGCATGTGCACGCACACACACACATTTAGACACATGCACACACACACACGTGTACACACACACTGCACACTTGTACACACGCACATGCACATGCACACACACACACACACACATGCACACGCACTCTACATACACACACACACACGCATTTTGCACCCATGTACCCACACATGGGCAAAGGACATGTTGTGCATGCGGGCACACGCACACACACACACGCACATGCACAAACTGCATGTACATGTGCACACATGTAGGAGCACATGCACACGCACTTACACATACATACGCACACACACACACACACACATGCACACGAATGCACATGCACACATGCACGCACACACATGCACACACACACACACACATGCACACGCACACCACACACGCACACGTACATGCACATGCAACGCACACACACACTGCACACGCACATGCAAACACTCATGCACGCACACGCACACAGACATGCACATGCAACACATACACACACACACGCACATGCACACGCACACGACACACACATGCATATGGACACACAACAGGCATGCACGCGCACACACACACGCACATGTGCACACACACACACGCACGCACACATATGCACATCGCTCACGCACACACACATGCACACACACACAGACACAGACGCACACATGCACGCACGCGCACACACACACACACACATGACACACGCACATGCATAAATACACACACACACGCACACTCACATGCACACGCACACACACACGCACACGCACACGCACACACACATGCACACGCACACGCACATGCACATGCACACGCACATGCGCACACACATGCACATGCACACACCTACGCACATGCACACGCGCACACACAGGTGCGCACGCAGATGAACACACACACATACACACGCACAGACACACACACACACAGACACACACACGCACATGCACACTCGCACATGCACACACACGTGCATGCACACAAGCATGCACACACACATGCACACGCACGCACACACGCACGCACGCACATGTGCGCATGCACACACACAAGCACACAGACACACACACGCACATGCACAGACACGCATGAACACACGTACACACACATGCACACACACGCACGCACACATGCACATGCACACGCACATGCAACACACGCACACACACATGCACACGGGCACACACACGCACACGCCAACGACACATGCGCACATGCACACACACACGCATGCACACACGCACACACATGCACATGCACACCCACATGCACACACACGCACACGCACAACACACACACGTACACGAATACGCACACACACACACACACACACACATGTACACGCACACGGATGACACGGTGCATACACACACACACACACGCACACACACACGCACATACGCACACACGCACACGCACACGCACACGTACAATGCACAATGCACATGCACACACACACGCACACGCACACGCACACTCACACAAACACATGCACATGCACACGCACATGCACGCGCACGCATACACAACACACACATAATGCATATTGACACGCACACACACACACACACGCACACGGACACACACACAAACGCACATGCACACACACAGTGCACACATGCATGCACACACGCATGCAGTCATGCACACAAAAAAGCACATGCACACATGTGCACATGCACACAGACACACGCACATGCGCACACATGCCCACACGCATGTACATGCACACGCACATGCATACGCACACACACACACGCACACGCACACGCACGCACATGCACACACACATGCACATGCACATGATATATGCATATGACACACACACACACACGCACACACACACACACATGCACACGCTCACACACAAACACATACATGCACATCGCAAAGCACACACACACGCACACACACAAACATGGCGCACACAGACACACACACACACATCCATGCACATCACACACACATGTAAACACACACACACACAAACGTGCTAATGCACACACACACATACCTAGCACACACACACATATGGACACACATGCATGCACACACACACACACACACACACACACACACACACACACACACACACACACACACACACACACACACACACACACATGCACACGCACACACACACACACACACAAGCACAAGCACACGCACATGCACACGCACACATGCCCACACACACACACACACATGCAAACACACACACATGACACGCACATGCACACGCACACACACACACACGCAATACGCAAGCACATGCACATGCACATGAACACACACACGCCACGCCACATGCACATGCACACGCACACACACACGCATGTACGCACACAAAAACACATATGCACACGCATGCACAGCACACACACACGTGCACACGCACACGCACATGAACAACACACGCACACACGCACAAACACGGACACACACACAGATGCACACGCACACGCACCATGCACACCAGCACACAGCACACACACATGTGCGCGCGCACACACGCACATGCACTTGCACACGCATACGCACACACACGACACACACGCACACACATGCACACACACACGTACACACACATACACAAGACACACACACACACACACACAGCACACGCACACACACACGTGCACACGCATGCACGCACACATCACATGCACACACACACATGCGCACATGCGCGTACACGCACATGCACATGTACGCACACGCACACGCACACGCACATGCACATGCACACGCACACACACACACACGCACATACGCACACACATACGCACACACACGCACACACACACACACATACACACACACACAAGCGCACATGCACACGCACATGCACACGCACATGCACACATGCACACACACACACATATGTGCACACACACGCACATGGGCACATACATGCATAGCACGGACACAAACACACATAGGCACACACATACGCACACGCTACACGCACACGCACATGTACACGCACACGCACCAGACACACACACACACACACACACACGCACACACATACACATGCGCACACGCACACGCACGCACCGCATGTACGCACATGCACGAGCACACGCGTGCGCTCCACGCCACACATGCACACACACACACAAACACACGCACACACATACATGCACACGCAAACACACACGCGTATTCACACACGCACATGCACATGCATACACACATGCACACTTACACACGCATGTATGCACACAAACACACACACACACACACACGCACACCGCGCACACTCGCACATAAACACACCATCACGCACACGCACACACACACACACAGGAACACGACATGGGCACACGCACACGCACATGGACGCACATGCACATGCACACGCACACACACGCGCATACACACGCACATGCACAACGCACATACGCACATGCACACGCACACGCACACATGCACGCGCATGCATACACACACACACGCACATACACACACACATGCACATATGCAAACACACACACGGACACACATGCACACACACACACACACATACGCACAAGCACACGTACACACATGCACACAGCCACACGCATGCACAAGCACATGCACACACACATACACATAGGCACACGCAAACATGGTTGCACATGCAAACACACACACATGCACATGCACTCGCACACACACTGACACGCACAGGCATGCACACATGCACACAGTACACACGCACACACACTTATGCACACGTATGCACACACACACATGCACACACACATACACGCACATGCACACAGACGCATAGCACACACACACATGTACATGCACATGCACACGCACACACACACACGCGCATGCACATGCACACGTAGAACACACGAATGCACACGCACATGCACACACACACGCACAAATGCATGCACACATCGCACACACGCACACATGCATGCACACACACACACACGCATAGCACACACACATGCACACGCACATGCATACACACATGCACACGCACACACAAGGCACATGCACATGCACACACACACGCACAGACACACACATACACGCATATACACATGCACACGCACTGCACATGCACACACACACGCACGCATGCACAGTCACATGCGCAAACACTCACACGCACACATGCACATGCGCACAGCACACATGCACAACACGCAAATGCACACACACACACACACACGCACACACATGCACACGCACACGCACATAGCACATGCACATACGTCACATGCACACATGCACAACACACGCACACACGCACACAAACACATGCATATGCAAACGCACATGGACACACATGCTCGCGTGCACACAGACACACACACACATGCGCACACACACTGCACACACAAACGCACATGCACACATGCAGACAGAGACACACACGCACATGGCACAAACATGCACACGCAAAAATGCACACGCACACATACATACACGTGCGTCACACACACACACATGCAAAAGCACACACACACCACACACACATGCACGCAAGACACGCACGCATGCACACGCACATAGACATGCCACACACACGCACGCACACATGCACGCACACGCATGCACACACACACACGACGCATGCACATGCACATGTACACACACATGCATATGCACACACACACGCACATGCACACACACACGCACATGCACACACGCACATGCACACACACGCACATGCACACACACACACACACAAGCACACGCACACGCACGCACACATGCACACGCACACAAACACAATATGCACACATGTGCACAAGTACACACACACACACACACATGCACCCACACGCACAGGCACACACACGCACACTCACACAAACGCACACGCACACACACACACACACACACATGCACATGCACATGCACATGCAAACACACTTGTACACGCACATGCACATGCAAATGACACACACACACTCACACACGTTACATGAACACGGACGCACATGCTCGCACACGACACACACACACACGCACACACATGCACGTGCACACACACACGCACACACACATGAAAATGCACTTTGACACATGCGCACAAGCACACACACACACACACGCACATGCCACACGCACACGAACACACACACACACGTGCGCACATGGACGCACATGCACACACACATGCATTTACACACACAACATACAAACACGCACACACACGCACACACACGCACATGGCACACATGCACACACATAAGCACATGCACGCACACGTACACGCGCATGCACACACACATGTCACGCACACACACACATGCACATGCACACGCACACACAACATGATGCACATGCACAAGCACATGCACACATGCACACTTACACACATGAACACGCACACGCACATGCACATGCACACGCACATGCACATGCACACACACGCATGCACACTCACATGCACACACACTCACACACACATGCAAACACACACGGACACACTTACACGGTCGCATAGACACACACACATACGTGCATGCACCTGAACACGCACATGCACATGCATATGGACACGCACACACACACACACACGCACACATGGCACACACGCACAAACACGTGCACACGCACAATGCACACACACACATACATATACGCACATGGTCATGTACATGCACACTCACGTCGCACATGCACACTCACACGCATGCACACGCACGCACACACACACACACCCACACACACAGATGCACGCACGCGCACGCACGTATATGGACACATGCACATGCACACACACATGAGCACACACACAAGCACAACGCACACGCACATGCACACGCATAGCACACGTGCACACGTAGACACACATGCACACACAAACTCACGTGCGCACCCACACACACACATAAGCATACCCTCACACAAACGAACATGCAATGTGCACACGCACACGTAAACGTGCGTGCATGAACACACGCACAATGCGCATGTAAACACACACACACGCACGTCACACACGCACACGCACATGCGCACGGACACACACACGCACATGCACATGCACACGCACATACGCATACACACATACACGTACGCACACGCACACGCACACGCACACACACATGCACATTCACACACACACACACACACACATATACGCACACAAACATACGTACACGCACACACACACAACCACACCCGCGCCCACAACCATGCCCATGTACACACACACGCACACGCACATGCATATGCACACACACACACATATGCACATGCACACACACACGCACATGGATGCACACGAACACACACATGCACACACACACACACATGTATACGCAAACACACACGCACGCGCGCACACACACGCACACGCATACAATTTGACACATGCACAAGCACACAAACACGCACACACACACATGCACGACCACACGCACATGAACGCAAACACACAGGAACACGCACACGCACATGCACACGCACAGGCACACGCACATGCAGATGCAAAAATACATGCACATGCACACGCACACGCACACTCACACTCACACAAACACACACACACACACACACTCACACGCACACTCGGACACACATGCACACGTAGACGCACACAAACACACAAATGCACAAGCACAGACACACGCACACGAATGGGCACATGCACACTGACACGAACATGCACGCACACACGCATATTCACACACACACGCACATACACGCGCACACACGCACGGACACGCACATGCAGACGCACACACACGCACACACACACACACACATGCAAACGCACACGCACACGCACACACCCACACGCACATGTAAACGCACATGCACACGCACCCACACGCAGAAAAGCACATGCACTCTCCGCGCAAACGTATACGCACACGCACACGCATATGTAAACTCACATGCACACGCACACATACACACACACGCACACACACGCACACACACACACACGCACACTTACACTTACACGCACATGCACATGCATACACGCACACGCACACACACGCACATGTCACAATGCACGCACACATATGCATGCGCACATGCACACTACACACTCTCACACACACACAAACACACACAAACTCCCATGCACACTCGCACGCACACGTACAAACATACGCATAAGCACACACATACATGCACACGCACACACATGCACACACACACATACGAACAC
>CM034148.1:464188486-464203486 GCA_019776745.2 Taxus chinensis
TCGTCATTGGGATTTTTTCCTAAAAATTTATAAATCTTAATTTGCTATCCATTGGGAATGGTTTAGGGAAGTTTGGGAGGCATTAAGTAGGGGAAAAATCCTGTTGAAGTTATGAGTCTACTAGAGAGCGAAATGGAAGCAAATTACTCCCTGAACCCAACTAACATATGTAACCCTAATTTTTTTTTGGAACCTTGTGAATCTTGTAACTGGATAACAAGGGAAACTTTTGTTTGGTAAGTAGGATTTTGATCCGTAACTTAATTACTAAAGACTGTTGTCTTGTAACTCAGTTATAGACACTTCTAAACCAAAATAAAAAATTCCATAATTTTCCTAGCTAAACCTAGTTTGTTTCTTGGTCTCAAGTGGTTGTTTGAAGCGGGCATCACACTTGGTATCATAGTAGTGGTTCAAAGGCTTGGACCATTGGGCACCACTAGCAAACTTGAGACATGAAAACTTAAACCTAGCACATTGAAAACCTAGAAAAAAACTTAATAAGAATTTGAGTGTTTTAGTAAACATGGAAGTTGTATAGCTTAACAAGTGAACTGACTCTCGCTTTGGTTTGTGCAAGAGTGTAACGCCTTGATTTTTGTAATTTATCATGGTAATTACCTTTCATGATGTTTTAACAGCAGAAATGAAGATAAATATGTTAAGACACATCTTTTGATCTTAGAGGAATGTGTTGCTAATCTGGACCCTTGTTTGTTGTAACTTGATACTTGGGACAAAAGTTATTATTGCTTGTGTGATTGCTAATGAGACAACAGACTTTTCGTATGCTTGATGAACTCTATTCGTTGATTAACAGCACAACTTGAATCAATTCCATTGATCCAAGGTATGTTGTGGCCTCCTTATGATCGCTTTGTCGATTTACTTTTAAAATAGACTGAAGGTTGATATAAATGTTGCAGCACCTAATTTCAGGTATGAATATTTTATACGTAGATGCCAATGAAAAAGGTTCAATTCTCGAACCACACACCGTTGTAACACTAAACAGCGTAAGATGATAAGGGCCTGGATGCAAGTGGCACAGGTATGTGGAACTTAGGACGAAATGTCCTGCTTAATGTTGAATATGACTGTCAGAAGGAAAGACTTGATATGGAAACTAGTTAATTAAATATTAGGGGATTAAACCCTAACCTACCCCTAAGTTTTATCTTATACCCTAACTACTATTCTATATGGATTTTAGATTTCATAAAGGAGAAAATAGATATAAATTCCATTAACCTATGAACTAGCCGAATGACCTAGATATGGACTATTAAAATCCTAAACTAATCCTAACCTAAGGAAGGGGACGCATAGACCCATGTGGATGGAAAGGATAAGGGGCGGGGAGGTAGGAAATTTAATGGGATGGTAAATGAAGTCCTTATATGTATAGCGCCAAGTTTGGCGGGAAGAAAGAAAATTTGGAGGCGTCCAACTAGTTTAGAAACTAAATGGAATTTAGATGGAAATTTGAAATTTGGAAACTCACTAACCCAAGTCGGCAGTGGCGTGAGGAATGAGGAAAGGCAGTGCATTCAATGCATTAATTATCTTTGACTTAGCAACCAGCTCGCCTTAGAAAGAGGATAGAGGAAAAATGAAAATTATTTGTTGCTGTGTGCATTTGTATTTTAGTTGCTCTGCATTTTGTTTCTCCCCAGTTCTGTCGAACCAGCTGTGTTTGATTATTATCTCTGTTCTTTGGAAAAACAAAGGCTATTCTTGAGCCTGTGGATGTAACATCCCCATTTTAGTACATTAGAACAAGATTTTTTTTTTGATAGAAGCATTCTAGTTCTAAATACATAATTTAGAACTCTCAGATCATAACAATCATTCTTATAACAAATAACCATATGCAGCTGTGATGACTCAGAGCACCTCCGATCTATTCATATCATGGCTCGGTGATCTACCGATCTATTCATGAGTATCAAAGAGTTGGAATTTTTATTTTAACACATCCCTCTTGCGGTTCTCTTCCCTAATCTAGGATTTATAATGCTCTGTCCAAGGAACCTATCTGAATAATTGTTACCATTATTCATCGGCATCTCATCCCTCAGACTAGGTGACATGGGATAATGTAATCAGTAGCTTGCGATACTTTGGCCAAAGATTTGAAACATACTTCTCATGTCTCGTATTCCTTGACGGCATACTCGTCAATCTGGAATACATCCTTCACCCCATTCCTATGTTATGTAGAATGTCTTACACTGACTTCTGTTAGCCTCCCCTGTCCCAAGTTATTCACTCAAGAACGAATTAATAATATGACAATGATATAAGGATGTTCTCAAGAACTAGGGATACGCTGACATACTGGGTCAACCCTAGTTAACCCTATGTGTCAAGGTACCCCGAGTCTCCAGGGAAGCCTCATATCATGACCACATTCCTAACCAGTCCCGAAGTAAAAACTTGTTCGAGATTAAGGTGTAAATCTTAAAGATCAATGCAAAGGGTGTCACCATAAGTCACCTGCATTTTTGTATCTTTGAGAAGATCCTAATCTTCTCGAAGGTACAACCCTGCAGTTGACTTGTGCCATCAACCTTCAAATCCACCTCAAAAAGATCTACTTAACTTTAAGGTGTTACTTACGTTGAGTTAAAGTTATACTTTAAGACGCTCCTTTTAGGGTAGTCTTTTCCCAACCCCTGGGTTCCTCACCTTAGAATTGCCTTTCTTATTAAGACCCATTTCACAAAGAGAAGTTAATAAGATTTGAGGTTTCATTAAGGAGTTCTTTGTTACACAATGATCTAAATCAACGAAATTGGGCAATAGCCCTAAGTCTTCTCATAAGGTTACTAACCATACCCTTATTAGGTTTATATCAGTTCTCAAAACTGAAATACATCTTACTTATTAGTATTAAGATATAGTGATTTAAAATCAAATTAAGGCGTTGTCTTGACTTAGATCAAGATTAAAGAGTAATAATTTATTCAGCCCGTTTAGCTTCCTGTTGAGGTTTATTTTAACCTTAGCTTCTCGAAAGATAGTGATCTAAATTCTAATTTAGCTTTAGATAGAACATAATAGAACTACTAAACATTCACAAGTATTTAGTCACATAATCTTTGTAAAGCTTACTTAGAGAATCCCAAATGTCTCCAAGGTATACAATAATAACAATGCTCTTAAAATCATTCGAACCAAAGAAGTTCAATCCATCAAGATACGAATACAAACACATAAGTAACAAATACCTCATTTCATTCATTTCTAAGCTAATCAAATACATTTTATGCATTTAGCATATTTGATACAATACTCAACAACAAATGAACATATTTCTTCAAGTAGTACATTTAGAGAATCAAGTTGGAATTCATCATAAAACCAAATTAAACAATCTGAACATCATATCAGATCTGCGTGCCTTTACACTTACGGTAACCATCTGCAAAAATTGTCAACACGGGTCAGTTCGGTGAACTGAGCATGATAAGCACTAATTCTTAAAACAATTGCAATCCACCAATTGTTCTCATTAAACAACCTGTTTAAATGAAATCATTTCTTCAAATTCTAAACATAAATTAGGCTATTCATATTATATGTTAGAGACTAAGAACAAATGAATACAACCATTCTAAAGACAACAAAATTCCTACAAGAATGTTTCTAACAATTACTCAAAGGCAGTTTATAACATTCAACAAGCTCAACTGTCGTAATTTCCTTTCAATCATACATTATTTTAATGGTATTGACGAGTATACCTATTTATACAACAACACACATTTTATACCAGTCTCTCCATACAATACCATAGTCTATTCTTGTTATGCCCTTACCGTAGAGATCACATAAGGATACAAGGAGAAAGCACATAAAGTTTCCAGACTAGGAGAGGGAGAGTATTTTCTTATTCCTCTTATTACACATCAACATATAATTTACAGCTCAGGAGAAGAAAACAGAGTAAATCAGATTCCCATTTCAATCATGTTCTAGATTGTACCAACTCCTCTAGAATAATGCAATTACTTTTATACATGTGATTAAAATAGTCGAGATCACAAGAAGAAACTACAGTTTCTCTAAATTCATTATGTATAGATTGTAAATCTGATGGATGAATACAAGTAAAAGTGTGATATTTTCAATAACTGTATCAGTTTGATATTGTTGAATAAGTTTGAGAATATAACATTATTCCTTGACTTGGAATTATTCAAATGTTAATGGATGAATTTTAAAAGAAATAACATCTATTCTTTACCTGAATGCAACTTTTACGTTGAAATGTGCAATTAGTTCATACTTGGGTTAAGATGAATTTTAAATTGACATTAAAAGATTTAGATAAACATGAAATCCTAATTGGAAGGTATTCGGGATTAGTTTGAAAGCTAAGGGATATCAAATAACTTAGGGGCAGCCAAACCTTGTATTCGGACTCCGTTAATAGCCTCGAATGTTTAAATTCAGAAAATAAAGATATGGGAAAATCATATCTATTGTTAACAGACCTTAACTAAGTAAGGTTAAGGAGGATAACTGAATAAATTCATTTAGAATTAGACCTCATTTAAATGACGTCTAATAAGATGGAATTCTGAATTTTTTTACAGTTGTGGAAAAAACTTGGTTAAGTTTAATAGGTTAAACTTATTAGGTTTATCGATAATGGACTGCTTAGTTCGAAGATTAAGAAAAGAACCAAGAATAGAATATGCAACCTTTCGGTATGAAGGAGGAGATGTGTATTAAGCTAGAAGACAAATTAAGTCTCTCTTAGCTACATACAACTGTAACAAGAACGAGGATTTAAGGATCAGCATGGCTGTTGAAAGTTGATCTTAAATATTAAGATTATAACCAAATCACACTCGAGCTGGATGTGTACTCTCGATGAGAGGATTCCGTAGGACATTGACATACGCCAGCTACAATATGGTGTCTTCATGAAGGTGGGGCCTTCATGACGACACAATGTTATAGCTGACATATTACAATGCCCTCCCGAATTAAATCATCAAGTTTACATAAGCTGGATACTAAGTTCTTGGCTGGGGATAGGAATGTGATCACGTATACGGAGTGACTCCGGAGGACTAAGGTAACTAGACACACGGAGTCGTCTAGGGATGACACCGTATGTCTGCGTATCTTTAGTTACCATGAGTAACTTCCTATACTCGTTCATATTGCTAGTTGGGGTTAGAGCTTGACCTTAAACGGAAGGACTGGAAGAGACCAGGAAAGACCATTCTAGATAACAGATGAAGTGAGGTGAAGGACGTATTCCATGATGTGTACCACATCTAGGAATATGATCATGCAAAGCATGTGAAAATCTTTGGCCAAAGTATCGCAAGTGCTGGTTGCGTTGTCCTAATCACCTAGTTTAAGATGCAGGATGTCAGATGAATATCAGTAACAAAGATATTCAGATAGGCTTCTTAAATGGATCACTTCGATAACCAGAAATGGTAAGAGAACCCTGTATATTCATTATACATGCATGAATTAACATGAAGGATCGGTAAGTCACCGAGTCATGAAATGAGAGATCGCTGAAACTCCGAGCCATAAAATGGAGATCGGTAGTTCTTCGAGTCATTTACAGCAGCATATGGTATCTGTTATATGATTGAATGGCATTGAATGTGTGTTCCATATTGCAAATATGTGAACAGAGAACACATTGGTTTTAAAAAGAAATTGTGTGATCCAAACTACATTAGTTGGACAGAGAACAATTATTAAAACTTGAACGTGTGTTTGAATTATATAATTCATAACAGGGAACGTTGTATAAAAAAAAAAAAAATTCCCTTGTTCTAGTATCTTAAAATGGGGATGTTACATCTTGGTATCAGAGCTGAAGGTTGCAGCTCTTGGACCTAATGAGTCCACAATTTAATAAGGTTTACATTTTCTTATTGAACAGAAAATGGTCAGAACAAGAAGAAATGCTGCAAACAACCCGTTACCGGGTGGAGAAGCAGCTACTGCTCAAAAGCTGGATGAAATCCTTGCTGCCCTACTAGACACGAGAGATCGTTTGACTGTTTTGGAATAGCAGTCAATGGGAAATGAAGATGAGGAGGAGAAGAAGAAGCTGATATAAATGATCAGCCACCTCCTGTGGACAACACCAATGGAGGGAATCCGGTGTTGATAATAGTAATGTGAATGCCTAATCATCCTGAAACTAAAAGGGCAAGATTAGTAGCTGAACTTACAAATGACATAAAGAGAATAAGTCCTCCAAAGTTTGATGGAACAACCTTGGGGACGGAGCTGAGAATTGGCTCAGTGAAATGGAGAAGTACTTTGCAATAAGAAACTTCTCCGAGGAGACCAAAGCGATATGGGGAGCATATCAGCTTTCTCATGAAGCATCATCATGGTGGGACAACCGTAAGGTTGAGTTGAATATTGTCGAATCAGACATAACTTGGGATCAATTTAAGGGTTACTTTAGGCAAACGGTGGCTGCCTCAACTCTATTTTGATAGGAAAATGACTGAATTTCAGAACTGGTCGCAAGGAAGGCTGACGGTGACAGAATAGGAAGGGTTTACTAAAATCCTTAAGTATGTGCCGCAGTACCAAGCTGATGAGAAGTTCAGAATACGAAAGTTCATAATGGGGGACTAAATCCCATCATTGGTGGTGAAGTGGATGTCCACGGTCCAACCACCATGGAAGGAGTTGTCGAAAAGGCAATAAGACAGAAACAGAAATTGAGAGCAATTTCTGCTCATAGGGAAGAGATAGGAAGAAGATTCCCAATTCTTCTTCATCTCTCACACCCAAAAGGGGGCCTTGGAAAAGGTTTGGTGTGAAAAAAAAAAAATTGTTGTAGATAACAACAAGAAATCTGTAATGAACAAACCTGTAAATAGTGTGCGGAACAGCTTCGCAAAAATTAGTGGCAATGGACAAAAGTCCTATGGGAGCCAGAATGATAACTTCAAAGCTGGTAACAAATTTGAGCCTAGGAAAGGGCCAGTTGGAGGATGCTTCAACTGTGAAAGGACCATTACGCGAGTCACTGTCCTCTGAAAAAAGGATGATCGCGATCAGCAGCATAGGATACACGCTGCGGTGGCTAACAGACAAGCTGAAAAGCAAGTTACGCCTATAGAAGTTTCAGGGTAAGTTATTCGGTACACCTGTAGTCATAATTTTTGATACTGGAGCCACTGAATGCTTTATTTCTACTAAACTTGCAATGAAATTAAAAAGAAAGGCTGAACGAATGGATAAGACATGGACAGTGCATTATGGGAAATGTGTCCATACAGTCGAAATGTGCCTTTTTGGGGCAATTCTTGACTTGCCCAGTTTCTCCACCAAAGTTGACCTGTATGTCACTCCTTTAGGATCATATGATATATCATTATGGAGTTAACTGGTTGGCAGAAACATAAGGCAAAGGTCGACTGTTATGAAAAACAAATTTGTTGTTTTGACGACCTGCAGAAAGCAACAGTCATTCAAGGTGTAAAGCGTGAAGTTGCAGTTAGGAAAACTAATAGCTATGCAACTAAAAAGGGCTAAAAATAGAGGCTGCACCTTGTATGCAGTAAAAATGATAGAAAAAATGCTGAGGAGGATAATGATTTCATGGAAAGATATCCATTATTAAGGGATTTCAGTGATGTATTTCCGGAGGAATTACCAGGTCTTCCACCCAAACGAGAGTTTGACTTTGCAATAGAAATCAAGCCAGGAACTGAACCCATATCTAAGGCACCTTATAGAATGACCACCCTCGAGTTGGTAGAGTTAAAGGCTCAATTACAGGAACTTTTGACTAAGGGGCTGATAAGACCAAGCGTCTCACCATGGGGAGCACCGGTAATTTTTGTAAAGAAAAAGGATGGCACATTGAGACTGTGCATTGATTATAGAATGTTGAACAAGGAAACTATTAAGAATCGATACCCACTTCCTAGGATTGATGATCTGTTCGACCAAATGCATGGAGCATCAGTCTATTCAAAAATAGATCTTCGATCTGGGTATCATCAGCTGAGAATAAAGGAAGAAGATATTCATAAAACAACTTTTAGAACAAGGTACGGGCATTATGAATTCATGGTGTTACCTTTTGGGTTGACAAATGATGAACAATATTTTTCAAGAATACCTAGACAAGTTTGTGTTTGTATTCTTAGATGACATTCTTATATACTCTAAAAATGTCGAAGAGCACCAAGAACATTTAAGGGTAGTGCTGGAAGTTTTAAGAAAGAGGAAGTTGTATGGTAAACTGTCTAAATGTTCCTTTTATGATGCAGAGGTGCATTATTTGGGACACGTTATAAGCAAGAACGGAATAGCTGTAGACCCTTCAAAGATCACAGCTATAACCGAGTGGCCTGCGCCTAAGAACGTGCATGAAGTAAGAAGCTTCATGGGCTTGGCAGGATATTATAGAAAGTTCGTTAAGGATTTTTCAAAAATTGCTGCCCCCAATCACTCACTCACTGCAAAAGAAGGATAAGAAATTTTTCTGGACTGACAAATGTGAATCTACCTTTAAAAATTTAAAGGAACAGTTAACTACAGCACCTATTTTAACTGTACCAGATCCAAATGGAAATTTTATGGTTGTAACAGATGCATCGGGAGAAGGCCTTGGAGGTATTCTGTTACAGAATGACCATGTTATAGCTTATGAAAGTAGAAAGCTTAAGTTACATGAACAAAATTATGCTCCACATGACCTAGAGCTCACTGCCATTGTACATGCACTTCAAATGTGGAGGCATTACCTTTTAGGAAAACCTTTTGAGTTAAAAAACTGACCATCTGGGGTTGAAGTATATATTTTTACTCAGCCCAAATTTGAATGCAAGACAGCGAAGATGGTTAGAATTTCTGTCTCAGTATGATTTTGATATAAGCTACAACAAAGGCAAGGAAAATAGAGTGGCAGATGCTCTGAGTCGAAGGAAGTACATCTTTGCTCTTATAACGTTAAGAACTCAGTTTAAGGATGAGGTGAAGATGCCTTGAATCAGATCCTTATTTCCAGCAAGTTGAAAAACACACTTGCTACAGATCCAAAGGATGTGAAGTATAAAGGATTTTGCTTTGATAGCAAAGGAATTATGAGATTCAAAAACAGGGTCTATATACCCTTGGCAAATGATTTAGAAAGGAAATTGTTAACTGAATTTCATATTCACCTTTTTCTGGACACCCTGGCATTACAAAAATGCTTGCTGATCTTAAGAAGCAATACTTCTGGAAGGGAATGAAAAAGGATGTGGTGGAATTTGTAACACACTGCTTAGAATGTCAGCGTGTTAAGGCGGAACATATGCATCCCGCTAGATTATTGTATCCCCACAGTGTTCTATAGTACAAATGGCAAGTGATAACGATGGATTTCGTTCAAGGATTACCTATGTCAAGGAACAAGCATGATATCATCTTGGTTATCATCGACAAATTAACCAAAGTGGCACACTTCATTGCTGGTAATTTGAAAGACGATGCACCAGTGTTAGCAAGAGGATTTGTACATGAAATTTCAGATTGCATGGAATACCCGAATTGATCATATCAGACAGAGATCCGAGGATGACATCAAGGTTTTGGCAAACAATTAATGCGGCCTTGGGAACTAAATTAAACTTCAGCTCTGAATATCATCTGGAGACGGATGGACAGACCGAGAGAGTCAATCAAGTTTTAGAGGACATGTTAAGAATGTATTGCATGGACCAGCAGTATAAATGGGAGGAATACCTTCCGCTAGTTGAATTTGCCTACAATAATACATATCACACCTCTTTAAAAATGGTGCACTTTGAAGCATTGTATGGAAGAAAATGTAGAACCCCTATTAGATGGGACAACGTAGAGGATAGAGAGGTAATTGGGCCAGAAATAATTGTTCTTTGTCTAATTAATGTAACTTGGATCCCTCAATTTCTTTTAAAAACCAATGTTCCCTGTTCACATATTTGCAATAAGGAACACACATTCAGTGCCATTCAATCATATAACAGATACCATATGCTGTTGTAAATGACTCGCAGAACTACCGATCTCCCATTTTATGGCTTGGAGTTTCAGCGATCTCTCATTTCATGACTCGGTGACTTACCGATCCTTCATGTTAATTCATGCATAGTATAATAAATATACAAGGTTCTCTTACCGTTTCTGGTTATCGAAGTGATCCATTTAAGAAGCCTATCTAAATATCTGTTACTGATATTCGTCTGACATCCTGCATCTTAAACTAGGTGATTAGGACAACGCAACCAGCACTTGCGATACTTTGGCCAAATATTTTCACATGCTTTGCATGATCATATTCCTGGATGTGGTACACATCATTGGAATACGTCCTTCACCTCACTTCGTCTGTTATCTAGAATGGTCTTTCCTGGTCTCTTCCAGTCCTTCCATTTAAGGTCAAGCTCTAACCCCAATTAGCAATATGAACGAGCATAGGAAGTTACTCATGGTAACTAAAGATACGCATACATACGATGTCATCCCTAGACGAACTCCATGTGTCTAGTTACCTTTAGTCCTCTGGAGTCACTCCGTATACGTGATCACATTCCTATCCCCAGCCAATAACTTAGTATCCAGCTTATGTAAACTTGATGATTTAATTCGGGAGGGAATTGTAATATGTCAACTATAACATTGTGTTGTCATGAAGGCCCCACCTTCATGAAGACACCATATTGTAGCTGGCGTATGTCAATGTCCTACGGAATCCTCCCATCGAGAGTACACATCCAGCTCAAGTGTGATTTGGTTATGATCTTAATATTTAAGATCAACTTTCAGCAGCCATGCTGATCCTTTATTCTCATTCTTGTTATAGTTGTATGTAGCTAAGAGAGACTTAATCCGTCTTCTAGCTTACTATGCATCTCCTCCTTCATACCAAAGGGTTGCATTTTCCCTACTTGGTTCCTTGCTTAATCTTTGGACTAATCAGCCCATTATCGATAAACTTAATAAGTTTAACCTATTAAACTTAACCAAGTTTTCCACAACTGTAAACAAATTCAGAATTCCATCTTATTAGATGTCATTTAAACGAGGTCTAATTTTAAATGAATTTATTCATTTATCCTCCTTAACCTTACATAGTTAAGGTCTGTTAACAATAGATATGATTTCCCATATCTTTATTTTCTGAATTTAAACATTCGAGGCTATTAACGGAGTCCGAATACAAGGTTCGGCTGCTCCTAAGTTATTTCATATTCCTTAGCTTTCAAGCTAATCCCGAATACCTTTCAATTAAGAGATCATGTTTACCTAAATCCTTTTTAATGTCAATTTAAAATTCATCTTAACCCAAGTATGAACTAATTGCACATTTCAACGTAAAAGTTGCATTTAGGTAAAGAATAGATGTTATTCCCTTTTAAATCCATCCATTAACATTTGAATAATTCCAAATCAAGGAATAATGTTATATTCTCAAACTTATTCAACAATATCAAACTGATACAGTCATTAAAAAAATCACACTCGTACTTGTATTCATCCATCGGATTTACAATCTATACATTTGCCAGTCCAAATGACTGGACTTTGTTTATATTAAACAACATTACAACTCATAAGTTAGAAGAATGTAATTTCTTCTTTTCTCATTTCCTCATAGAGGAGTAATAGTTATCAATTACAATCCATCTTCAGTTAATCAAAAGAAGTATCAGAAAACAACCATGTCTTCGTTTATACTCAAGTTCCATCTGCAAAATTACTTGCACGGGTCAGTTCATTGAACTGAGCATATTAAGCACTTGTCATTAAAATGAAGTGCTTTTAATTAACTGTCTCAATAAAAGAACCCTGCTTTTATGAAACGTTAATATGAACATCATTCAAGAATTAAGTATACCAAAAAGGATGACCAGCATAACAACTCAATCATCTAATTACCCTCCCAATCAGAAAAGATAGGATTACTGCCCTCTTTCCCAATAATTACTACAAGAAGTAATTTCCTTCAAACAGTTCCAGATTACAAACATCTGTAAGAACTGAATAACACAATTATGCATACTGTTGTTCTAACATAAATGCTATCAATTCCATTCCCTTACATTAGTTAGATAATTTCAAAAGATAAAATTTTGAAAATATAAACCGAATTATTTTCCTTTCCTTTCATGCTGACACATTTGATTTCAAGCAATCAAACACTGATGAGAAAAGTAAACAACAATAAAATGCAGATGCTTAAACCAAAGCAATACAAAATTCATTCCATAACAATTATAGATTTCCAACTGTATGAGAGAAGAAATGAACATTAATTCAAATTATCCATCCACACTCCCTTTCCTTTCCTCACGACTGTACTGAGAATTTAATCCAACGTGATATCAATCAATGATAATAGTCCAAAGAGAAGTAAATAAAATCAATAATCGAATAATAGAAAGAAGAATCATATTACTTCTTCTCACTGTCTAACCAAATATCCACTATTTAGAACAGACATAATCCAATAGTATGATTCATTCTATATTAGTATACTTCAGTATCCCAAAAAACTCTAAGCACAGTCATTTCCTTTTAAATATTTCACTCTACAGACATTCACGTCTAGGTATAAACAAGCAAGAATGTACAACTAGTTTTATCAGAATGTTTCATCAAAAACAAGCATTTCAGCTAGGCCTGAACAACAAGAATGTACAACTAGCTACGAAATCATGAGTTTCACCATATTGGTAAAAAGATTCATTTTCAAACATTCAAGGTAAGAATCCCACTTCAGTTCGGTCTTGATGAAACAACAAGAAGTTAGAATGCAGTTTGAATATATACACATATATATATACATATAATTTCATCATCGAGTCTAAAAGAGACTGAAATAGTAAACTCTATTCCATCCGGAAGACACCCAGATACTCAATTCTAGAATTAGGTGAATAGTTCCTAAAACAAATTCTTTCACTGATTTCAAACCAAATACAGACACATTTAATCATTTTAAATTACGTAAGAGTAAATCGATGAAACAAGCCCACTGTCCCAAATAATTTGTATTCTATGTGCTGTAATACAACCAGAGAAAATAACTCACGCACAGTTCCATCAAGAATTCTCATGTTTTTTTTTTTAAACCATTCACACACATAACTCAGAAAAACAATCTACATATCACTATCACTTCCATCAAACCAAACCCATAATGCACAATGAAACCCAATTACATTACTTTCAGAATTTAAAACAGCAGAAAGAGAAAACTCATTTCCTTAATAATTTCAGTAAAGAAACACTCATTTTCTTCAAAATACGCAAGAATACCCAAGTTGAGTTCATTTTATAATGACAGCTCAAACCAGAGGTCATATCGAATCCTTTTATCCTTCCATTTTTACAAGAATGCACTGAACTCAGAAAACAATACTCACATCGTTGGTACATTCACCAAATCAAATCCATAATGGGTAATAGAAACGATTACACAATACTATCAATGCAGACTCATACAACAAGAACAGATTCATTTCATTTACCCATTTTGCAAAAGAAATAATCAAGTCGCATACAGCAAAGAAAACGACTCAACCCAAAATCACTTCAACATAACAATAAAATCGAATAACCAAAACCCCCCCCCCTTCATAAGAGCAGGGTTATTTTAATGAGACGATTAAGCAAAAGCAAACAGTTTAAGGAGAAGGGCTCAACATGCCTGTAATTTTTCTTGAAGCTCGAAGAAAACCGCGCCCACAGGAGCTATTCTTCTCCACAGACGATCCAGTAGTAAAGCTTTCCAAACAGTCCCCTAACTTCCACAGGCTCCAAAAATAGCCTAGCTTCTCCAAGAACAGAGGTAATAACCAAAAATAATAGCAGGTTCGACAGAACCATGGAAGAAACAAAATGCAGAGCAACTAAAATCCGATTGCACACAATAACAAACAAATTTCCTTTCTATCCTCTTTCCAAGGCAAGCTGGTCACTAAGACCAAGGTCATTGAATGCATTGAATGCAGTGATTTTTTCCTCATTCCTCACGCCACCGCCGACTCAGGTTGGTGAGTTTCCTTTTTCAAATTTTGCATGTAATTCCTTTTTAGCCACTTAGCTAGTTGGATGCCTCCAACTTTTTCTTGTTCCCGCCAAACTTGGCGCTGAAACTTGTAAGGACATTCATTTATTGTCCTAATAAATTTCCTACCTTCCCCCCTTATCCTTTCCATCCACATGGGTCTATGCGTCCCCTTCCTTAGGTTAGGATTAGTTTAGGATTTTAATAGTCCATATCTAGGTCATTCGCCTAGTTCATAGGTTAATGGAATTTATATCTATTTTCTCCCTTATGAAATCTAAAATCCATATAGGATAGTAGTTAGGGTATAAGATAAAACTTAGGGGTTGGTTAGGGTTTAATCCCCTAATATTTAATTAACTAGTTTCCATATCAAGTCTTTCCACCTAGACAATCACATTCAAGCAATAAGTAGGACTTCTGTCCCAAGTATCCACAGTTACAAACAAGGGTCCAGCATCCAGGCAACTTATCATTCCTCTAAGATTAAAAGATGTGTGGTTAGACATACCTTTATCATTCATCTACGTACCAGATAGTTACATACATTATGAAAAGTAATTTACCATGATAACATTACAAAAATCAACCTTACAGTCTGGTTTAAAAGTAAATCCACAAGCGATCATAAGAAGGACATGGGCGTACCTTGTGATCAATGGAATTGATTCAAGGTGTGTGTGTCAATCAGCAATTAGAGTTCATCAAGCATACGACATGTCTGTTGTCTCATCAGCAATCACACAAGCAATAATAACTTTTGTCCCAAGTATCAAGTTACAGCAAACAAGGGTCCAGATGCAGCAATACATTCCTCTAAGATCAAAATATGTGTCTTAACATTTTTATCTTCATTTCGTACAGTTACAACAGTCATGAAAAGGTAATTACCATGATAACTTACAAAAATCAAGGTGTTACATGTCTTTAGGCGTGTGGTGTGG
>CM034148.1:464215986-464233486 GCA_019776745.2 Taxus chinensis
TTTTTGGGCAAGAATGGCAGATGCAAACCCTACACCAATAGCACAAACGATTCATGATAGCGGTTTGGCTTTTGCCGGTGGTTTCCCAATCTCAGTACAGTGTGCTGATACTGTGCTTTCATGCGGAGCTCACTTCGACCCCGCTTCGAGCGAATTGACAAATGTACATGGGGAACTCATTGCCAAGCTGGACGCTACCGCCATTGGCGCTGCTCTGAGGATTCCGGAGTTGGATAATGCTATAGTCGTCTCCCGGGATCAAGCATAGACCCTATTCGACCAAGACAGTGACAAATATAAGGCGCGAGTGGCGAAGTCTTGGTTGAAGAACCCTAAGAAAGGTGCTTCTCGCCTAACCAAAACCCTCTTCCGAGCAGATTTCAATGAGGAATTGTCTGACTTTATAATCCTGCTGGCTCGGGTTATGGGTTTGCCCTCCACCAATGAGTTTCATTTCTGGATGTGCCCGCTCATCAGCATGGTGTGCGAGGGAACACAAAACATCAACTGGGCAGAGATCATCAGTATGAATTTGGCGGAGCAGCTATCCAACGTTCAGCAAACAAAGAAGTTCTATATGACTTCATACCTGATGTATACCCTAGCAGCATCAAGGCAGTGGTTTGGTTTCTCCTATATAGATGCACACAAAGATGATCCAGTGTATGCCTATTGCCCGTAGTTCACCCTGGAGACCAGCAATCGGAATTTCAGAAGGGTCAATGATGCTTTCACCATGTACGTGGTCAGATTGCTCGAAGGTGATACTGCTAGAAGGTTTTCAGATGAAGCCATGAACCTGATATCGCAGTATGGAGCCTATTTCATCCAATTCAGGAAATTTTCCTATATCAGGCTTGCTGGCTATGAAAGCACTCCTCTACGGCTTCCCATGTTCTGTAATGATAAAATGGCCTTGATAGAAATATGCAGGCAACTAGACAAGTTGCACAGAACTTGCAGAGACAAGAAGATTTCTGGTTTGCACTTTCCCATCTCTCTGGGAAACTACACATGCAAAACAGCTCTGGATGCTCAGAACATAGAAAGAGCCCTGGTCCCTATCACTGTTCATTTCTTCAAGCCAAGAACCTGCTTTGACTTGAAGAAGTTTATTGAACAGAACATCAAGATAATCTATCATCATAGGGTAGATACAGAAGACTACTGGGCTGACTGTGCAGATGATTTTGAAGCCAGGAGAAGACATTGTGGCAGGTTCTCCCTGCAATTGATTCAAGAACTCGGTCTGTACCAAGTTCCTGAAGGTCTCCAGGATGACGATTCTGATCTATACTCGTATGAGTATGAAAATGTGATCAAGCACACCCCTCTGGAGGACCTTGATTGGAACAGGAAAGAGAGGGATGATCTGGCTGAGATTCTTGCCCCAGTCCTAGTCAGGACTAAGGTCTGGTTCAGTAAGAAGATCTGAGAATTCAAGAGGCACTCAGGAGAATCCTCCTCCAAGGATGATTCGACACCAATAAAAGAGGTATCAGTTCCAAGGTCTGAAACACCAATGCAAACCCCTCCTGCCTCATCAACACAAAGACCTGCAGAATCTACTCCCTCTTCATCTACCCAGGTATATAAGAAGAAACTCAAAGAGGTAAAGAAGGAGCCTGCAGAGAATGACCCTCCAAGAAAACAGGCAGAGTTGCCTATAGGGCCAGAGAACATCATTGTTCTCAGTGAAAGTGAAGAAAGTGAGATGCCAACTCCTGCAAATGTTCCTGAAGATCCAGCAGATAAGGACAAGGAGGTCCAGAGCACTGAACTTCCAGGTGCTACTGATTCTTCTACCGCCATTGCCTCCAGTGCTCTACTCACATCTCAGCTTGAGTCAACAGCTGCGCAGACCCTGAGTGTCATGAGCTCCCTGTCTCTCGGTCCCCTTGCTTCTCCTGCAGATTCTTCTTCCTCTTTTGCTTGGGTGCAACCTTTGGTTGACAAAAGGAAGAGAAAATCCTCCTCTCAAAGCTTGGGACCAAATTTCGATGCTGTTGCAGCCTTGTTGGGCACCACTCCTTCTCGTGCCAAGAAAGCCAGAACTACTTCCAGAATAGTGTCTGATGCCCAAGGTCAGCAATTCTTGGAGATTGCTAAGCCTACAGTAGACAAATCAGAATCAGACTTGCTGGCATCTGACTTGGAGCTTTCAAGAATCCCTATGGGAGAGTCTACTCCTGAAGGTGAAATTCACAACCTCCAGGAAACAGTCACAAGAGTCATTGGAAGGGTAGAGAAAGGGCAGCAAACTATTGAACAGTTGGAAGAACAAGCCCGGATTCTCACAGGTTTCATCAAGTCTCTTTTATCTAAGGATAAAGTCTTGGACCCTACCCCATTGACTACTCTTCCACCTCCTGTAATTCTAAGCCAAGATGAAGTGCAAAGTATCAAAGATATGCACAAGTATTCTGTCTATGGCAGAGCTATTGAAGCCATGGTGGATGACATGCTTGTTGCGGGATTAAACTTCATCGATGAAGCTTTCAAACTCCACGAAAAGGTGAGTAATGTGCAACTGAAGCTCTCCTCCACTATCAATACCATGGATAAAGAACTAAAAATCTGGAGCAGTTGTATAGTAGACCTTCGCCTTATGGGACAGACAGATGAGAACATCTTACTGGCAAATAAGATTTTCGATGATGCTAAGGACAATCTATCAAAATCCTGGGTCTACAGTGTGGAGTGGAAGATCAGAGTTTTGGAGGAAGCTGTGGGAGAAATGAAGAACAGCTGGCAGAAGGGAGAAGCTTTCAAGACACTGGCTGTTGCTGCTTTCAAGGATATACATTGTCATCTTCAGGATGAAAACTCTGGTGTTTCCCTGTCCTTGCAAGAAATCAAAGCTCAGTTCAGAGCTTTTGTCAAAGATAATCTATTCAAGGAAAGCTCCATCTCTAAGGAAAAGATGAAGGAAATTTTTTCTCTTCAGTCTGCCATTGAAGAAGCAAATAAATATTATCATACTCACGTCGAGTTTGATAAAGAGATGGAGAAGTGTCTGGGATTTTGGACTCAGTCTGCAGCCAACACGTCAGTTCCACGTGGCAGAGACATAGCTGAGGTGTTGAAGAAATTCAGGCAGCGGATTCTGAAGACAGTGGGTCCCTCCCAGTAGCCGGCCACCTGTCTCATTCTCCTTTCTTTTCTCTTCTTCCCATTCTTTTCGTATTCCTTGTAATTAGTTAAGGTATTGCAATTGGCGATCCTTAACTATTCTTTAATTAAAAGAAACGGTTACGAAGAGTAACTGACTTGTAAGCTATATAATGGCCTTTCCATGCCATTTTGAAAGAGGAGGAAGAACTTGGATATTTGCTGAAAGTGTAAATAGATCTTAAAGAAATCAATACAAAAGGGCTTTTCATTCTTTGTCTATCTAATTCTTGTTATCTCTGTGTTTTCCTTTAATATTGTGGAGATCATTTTGTTCCTAACTCGTTAATCTCTCTGATTGCATACTGTTCAGTTTTGCAAATACAGTGATCTTGTACAACCAAGAAGGAACTTTGTGTCCTTGATTAATAAATCTGAAGAAGGTTATTTATGGAACTTTGTGTCTTTAAATTTAATCTCATTCAGCCAACGCAAATGATCTTGTCTTAAATTCTTTGAAGCTTCGCATACATGAGGAATTATTCTGCTATCTATAATTCTGAATGTTGCTATTATGCTCATCTTCTTATTCCCTTTCCTCAGTCCTTGTGTAACTAATGATCCTTGTGGAAAACACTTTCGTAATATCCAAGTTTGACCATAAAACAATGTTCTGTACATTTGTAAATAAGTTCGTTTCTGAATAAGGGAACCTCTCCCATTAAAGAGGAGGGACTTCTCGTCCCCTGACTGTTGCTCTTCTAAAAAGTCCTATTTGACGACCAACAGTTTTTGGCGACTTCGCTGGGGAAAATCGCATTCCAGTACTGCAATTTTTTCGATCATCCTTTGATCTGGCGACTCCGCATTTCACTCGAGGGAGAAGGACCCTTGGTATCGAAGATTCTCAGTTTCAGCTTTTGGAGCAACAGGGTTTTCCTTTCCCTTCAAATAGAAGAACTCGTTTGACGAGCACTCCACCTGTTCAAGATAGAAGTCCTACGGGTGGTATTCCTTTAGAACCTGCTAGTACCAATCTACGAGCTTTGATCCTAGCTGGTGTTACAGTTCCCCTCCAAGCCGTATTTCCAAGAATGCACAATTGCCATGGGGTCAACGTGTCGGGCCCCTGGCCCTTACTCAGCCTTTGCATGAGTTACCTAGAGGTAACTGAAAGAACTTCCCCAAGTTTAAAGGAGATGGCAAAATACACCCTGATGAACACATTGCAGCCTTCATAGTTGCATGTGGAGTCTTGGGAGTTGAACATGAAGACGTCTCAGTAAGGCTGTTCGTTGAGACGTTACAAGATAATGCTACTGACTGGTTCTATCACCTTCCGGCTGGTGCCATCACTAACTGGAATACAATGAGAACTCAGTTTGAAAGCCGTTTTAAGCCGGCAGAAGATGTGCATGCCCTGCTTGCCCAAATTTCTCAGGTAAAGAAAGATCCATCAGAACCCATGAGGGAATTTGTGGCTCGATTCAATAGACTGATCAAAAAAATTCCTGTAAATACTCGACCGGTTGATCAAATTCAAAAATGTTTCTTTCTAAATGCTCAAATGCCCAAAGTCAGTTATGCTCTAAGAAGGGCTAATCTCGGAACGTTAATTCTGGATCAAGAACTGGCTGTTAGTGTCGAGGATGACTTGATCATGTCAGGGAAGTTGAAAAGAGATCCCCCCAAATCTAAATCTGCTGCTTCTTCCTCCTCCACCTTTGGACCCAATACTGATCCATTAGTCCAGAAACTTGCAAATGATCTAGCAGCTATAAAGAAACAATTGGCTCAGCATGCCCCATATGCAGATGTTCCAAGAAGAAATTTCCAGCCCAGAAATCGTTTTCCTGCTCCTCACACAAGACTAGCACTTGAAGGTCCTCCTGTTAAGGTTCCTGTGAATGCAACCTGTGAAGTTGAAGAGCCAGATGATGATGTGGACGATGAAGCTCGTGAGGAGTTCCTGGAGGAATTTGATGATGAGGCGGAAGAACTCGAAGGATCTCGGGTTAATTTCTTTACCACCGAAGGCACTGATGATGGAGATGACTATGATGAAGTGGTAGCAGATATGAACAGTGAATCATTTGCTGTCATGACTCGAGAACAGACAAGGCAGAAGGAGAAAGTAACACAGCCCATGAAGAAATCTAAGGAGCAGCTGGCAACTATTCCTGTAATTGCCAAAAGAGGATCTCCTATCCCTACCTCATCTGCACCAAAGGTAAGTCCTGCCAATCCTACTAGCAAAGTTCCTTCTTTTTCTCCTAAAGTTGATAAGCCTAGAATTCCAAATGATGATGGTCCATCTACTTCTGGATCCTTTGATATTGTTGATCACCTAAAAAGGACCAAGGTTCAAATTTCAGAAGCTGAATACTATCAAACCCATCCCAAAGCTTTTGCCAAGATGATCCAATTTGTTAATTCCCATTCCAAGACCACCTCTAAAGGCCTTTTGCCCACTCCTCCTTCTACACCACAGCCTAGTCTGGTAGCTGCTGTCACCTCGCCTAGTGACAAAATCAAGCCTTTTTATGTAACACTTCTTATAGCTGGCCATAGGCTCAGTAACTGTGTCATAGATTCTGGAGCCTCAGATAACGTGATGCCTGCTAAAGTAGCTCATGCTTTAGGCTTGACCCTCACTCGTACTTATGGATCTTGCTACTCCATGGAAAGTAAGGAAGTACCTTTGGTTGGAAGGATTAAAGATGCACAAGTGGCTTTTGCTGCTTTACCTGAAAAGAAAGTCTTGGCTACCATCCTAGTAGCAGACATTCCTCCTTCTTATGGAATGTTGCTAAGTAGGAACTTCTGTAAAGATGTGGGTGGAGAGATTCAAATGGATTGGTCACATGCACTCATACCTGTCAATGGACACATGAAGAAGCTGCTGCCTGAGAAACAATCTGAGTATATTGTGCAGAAAACGGATGATCCTAAGGCACAAATACTCTATGAAGACATAGGTCATGGTAATTACATGATTCTGTCCCCTGATGAAATCCAACCCTCCAAAGTATCACCCAAAGATCCCAATGGTGTTTGGATTTTAGAATTTGATGGAAGTTGTTCCTCGGCTGGTTCTGGAGCTGGTGTCCTGCTAGTGTCACCTGAAGGCTGCCTACACCCTTTTTCATTTAAGTTGCAGTTCGAAAACACTAACAATACAGCAGAGTATGAGGCTCTCATTCTTGGACTGCAAGTGGCCAAAGAACGAGGTGTAAAAAATCTTCTGGCTCGTGGTGATGCAGAGCTGATTGTGAAACAAGTCAGAAGCATTTTTCAGGTAAAAAATGGGAGGCTGAAGCATTACCGGAATCAGGTTTGGGATTCAATTGAATTCCTTGATGCTTTCTCTATTGAAGCAATACCTAGAGAAAAGAACAGCAGGGCTGATTCACTGGCTGTCTCAGGGTCACTACTGATTCCCCATCCTGAATTCTCTCAGGATAAGTTCACTATTGAAATGGTCCACCGGCCTAGTGTACCTGACAATACCAATAACTGGCAAGTTTTCAACGATGACCAGCATTTGCTTTCCTTCCTGGAACTCAAGGGTAATTTCGAACAACTGTATTTTGAGGGAAGTGACAACCTGCCTCGTGAGAGTGTGTCCTCTGACCATCCTGTCACCCAAGGAGAAGAAACAGATCAGGAAGGGTGCATTAAACTCAAAGGAAACAAGATTCCCAAAGGTTTGGTGAGTTTGGAGGAGTTGTTTGATAAACATGACAGATATGTGAAATCTAAAGCTTCTACTGGACCTCAGCAATCAGCTGAGTATGATAAGATTGATATAGGGAGTTCTACTGACCCCAAGCTAGTAAATATTGGAAAATGTTGCACCACCGACGAGAGGAGAAAAGCAATTGATCTTCTAAGGAGGTATAAGGATGTTCTTGCTTATTCTTATGAAGATCTAAAAGCCTTCAAGCCAAAAGATATGCAGCATTCTATTCCCCTCAAACCAGGAATTAAGCCTTTCAAGCAGAAGTAGAGGCAGTACAATCCAAAAATAGCTGACACCATCTTTCAGGAGATCTAGAAGTTGTTGAAGGCTAAAATTATTTTTCCCATTCACCATTCGACATGGATCGCAAATATAGTGCCTGTTAGGAAGAAAAATGGTGAGATCCGCATCTGTGTTGATTTCAGGAACCTGAATCAGGCTTCTCTAAAAGATAACTACCCTTTGCCTATGATGGATCAAATATTGCAAGCAGTAACAGGATCTGAAATGTTATCTATGCTTGATGGATTCTCGGGATACAATCAGGTAGAGGTTGATACTACAGATCAACACAAGACAGCCTTCACCACTCCTTGGGGTACCTTTGCCTACAAGAGAATGCCTTTTGGGCTGATTAATGCTGGTGCCACTTTCCAGAGAGCTATGGATCTGGCTTTTGGAAGCTTGAAAGGGAAATGTATTGTCATATACCTTGATGACCTGACAGTGTTTTCAAAGACAAGAGCGGATCACTTCGACCACCTGGAAACGGTTCTGCTGAGATGCCGAGAGCATGGGATTTCTTTAAATCCTAAAAAATCTGTCTTCTGTGTTACAGAAGGAAAACTATTAGGGCACATCGTCTCCAGGGATGGTATTAAGATTGATCCTGAACGAGTTCAAGCCATCCAGCAGATTCCTCTCCCAACCAGTAAAAAAGGCGTGCATTCCTTCTTCGGTAAGATCAATTTTTTAAGAAGATTCATCCCTGATTTTGCTGAATTAACTTTGAATATTTCTCAGATGATGAAAGGGAAGCAAACATTTGGTTGGTCTTCTGAAGGAAAGGAATCCTTTGAGGGTATCAAGAAAGCTATTGCTAAAACTCCAGTTTTGGCCTGTCCTGATTTCAGCAAAGATTTCATCATCTATTGCTATGCTACAGATAATACCCTGGCTGCTGTCTTAACCCAAGAAGACTCTGATAAACATGAGCTACCAATTGCCTTCATGAGCTATATCCTGAAGGATCATGAGCTAAAATAAACCATGATGGAGAAGCATGCATTTGCAGTAGTCAAGGCTGTCAAGCAGTTCCGTTTCTATATCCTCAACTCTCACTCTATGGTGCTGGTTCCAGATACGACTGCTAAGTCAATTCTTACACAGCAAGAATTTGGGTCCAAGAGAGGAAACTGGGTGGCTAAAGTCCAGGAGTATGACATTGATATCAAACCGACCAAGCTGGTTCGTGGAAAAGGTCTTTGTGAGCTCATTGCTGAAGGAGCCAAACATGAGTTGCTGGAGGAGAAAGCTGACATTCCTACTGTTCTGTTCCTTAGTTCAGTCGATGAATGGTATTCTGACATCGCCCATTTTCTCACCTATGGGGAATGCCCCTCTCATTTAACTACCAAGGAAAAGAGGACTGTTAAATTGAGATCAGCGCAATATGTACTGTGGGAAAATGCCTTGTTCAAGCGTGGTTTAGATGGGAGATTTCTGAAGTGTGTGGACAAGGAGCAACAGAGAAAGTTGCTCTCAGCTTTTCATGATCAGGCATGTGGAGGGCACTATTCATCAACAGTCACAGCTCACAAGATACTCCGGGGAGGATATTACTGGCCTTCCTTGTTCAGAGATGCATCCAAATGGGTGGATAAATGCGAGGCTTGTCAGACCTTTGTGGGAAGACCTAAATTGGCCTCTTTGCCTCTCAAGCCAGTTGTGATTGAGGAACCATTTCAACAGTGGGGTCTGGATTTCATTGGTGCACTCAACCCTGTTTCTAGTGCTGGCCACACTCATGTGCTAACCGCCACTGACTACTTCACCAAATGGGTGGAAGCTATTCCAGTCAAGAGCACTACTTCTGAAGTGGTATGCAACTTCATCAAAGAGAACATCTTGGTAAGGTATGGTGTACCTAACAAGATTGTAACAGATAATGCTTCGAACTTCTCCTCAACTGAGATAATGGATTTCTGCTACGGGTATGGCATCTCTCTGGCTCATTCTTCAGATTATTATCCCCAGGGAAATGGACAAGCAGAATCCACCAACAAAAATCTGGTGACTATCATAAGGAAGTTGGTCAATGAGTCTCAGCGAAACTGGCATAAGAAGCTTTATGATGCTCTTTGGGCAGACAGGGTCACACCTAAAAGAGCCATTGGAATGTCTCCTTTTCAAGTGGTGTATGGAGTAGAAGCTCAATTGCCAGTGACAGTGGAACTGCCAGCCTTGCACCTGATGAAGGCCATTGAGGATACTAGTTTCAGTGATGCTCTGGATAAAAGAATCATGTACCTGCACAAACTGAACGAGGACAGATTGGAGGTAGCCGATAGGATATCTGCTCACCAGCAGAAGGTAAAGGTTCTGTTTGACAAGAAAGCTAGGTTCAGAGAGTTCCAAGTTGGAGATACCGTGCTGTTATGGGACAAAAGACATGAACCTCGTGGCAGCCATGGAAAATTTGATTCCCTGTGGCTCGGACCTTTCAAGATAAGACACTTTGCTGGTAAGAACTCTTTCTATCTTGATTACATGGATGGTTCTCCCCTCCCACTTCCTTATAGTGGGCAGTATTTGAAGTTGTTCAAGTCATAGGTGACTAGGGAGTCCCTTTGTATATTCTGTACAGTGTTTTTGCTTTTCTGCTTTTGGTGTGTTTTCCTTCTGTTGTTGTGTGTGTTGCCCTCTGTATTGGTTTGTTTTTGACTCCTTTGCCCAATGGATAAGGCACTGGTCTGCTTCACCGAGTTTGTCTAAGTTCTTGCCTTGTCTCATTCCGAGAATTTATGCCAAGTCATCCCCAGAAGGAGCCAGCTGTTGTCCACTCAAAATTTCCCGCTCTGATAAGAGTAAAATTTCAAAATTTTGAGTTTAAGTGTTTTTCTCTGAAGTGCCTAAGTCGTGAAATTAAAAAAAATCTGTGTTTTGGGTCATTTTGTGTGATTTTCGGGCCTGTCGGAACTTTTTGTCCCAACTGTCCCAAGTACGAAAGTGCACTCTGTTCCCCGATCGGCCGAAATCCCCGAAGCTGTCCCATTTTTGGGCCCGTCAGAAAATTTTGTCCCAAGTGTCCCAAAACTTTTTGTGCGAGTTGTTCCAATTTCGGCCGAAACACCCGAACCGCGTACTACGCACTTTCATGTCTCAAATGTCCCAAAGTTAAAAAGTGCGAGCTTTCCAATTTTCGGCCGAAACTCCCGTGTCGCGTACTTCAGAGCTCCTTGTCCCAAATCGAAAAATGCAAGCTGTTCCTATTTCACCCGAACCGGCCAAACCGCGTACTCCAGAACTTTTTGTCCCGAATGTCCCAAGTCCAAACGGGCCCACTGTTCCGTTTTCAGCCGAATCACCCGAACCGCGTACTCCGTGCATTTTCGTCCCAATCGTTCCAAAAAGCATTTGTGCATCCTCTCCCTGTTTCACCCGAATCGGCCGAGCCGCGTGTTTCGCGCATTCGCGTCTCACATGTCCCAAGCGTACCAAGTGTCATTCACACTTAGTTTTTCCCGCTCACTCCGAGTATGATGCTATTCAAATTGGTGGTTGTGTATTCAATGCGCATTAAATTCATTCCTCTCTCCAAGTGGCTATATAACGAGTATTTCCCCTTTGCATTTTTCGCATTGCTTCTATGCTATCTTTGCTCGAACCCTTGCAATTTGAAAACCTGCGCAAATATCCCCTCCCTTTGCAAATTCCTTCCCGAGTCTAGGTTGCAGCTCCGAGACTATCAATATGAAGATCAAGTTTCAGGGACAGGAGCAAATTTCTCCACTTGAGTCTGCTGTTAGCAATATTGGGGACAGCGAAGCTCGTCATCTCGACTTCGGTGATTTTTGGGCAAGAATGGCAGATGCAAACCCTACACCAATAGCACAAACGATTCATGATAGCGGTTTGGCTTTTGCCGGTGGTTTCCCAATCTCAGTACAGTGTGCTGATACTGTGCTTTCATGCGGAGCTCACTTCGACCCCGCTTCGAGTGAATTGACAAATGTACATGGGGAACTCATTGCCAAGCTGGACGCTGCCGCCATTGGCGCTGCTCTGAGGATTCCGGAGTTGGATAATGCTATAGTCGTCTCCCGGGATCAAGCACAGACCCTATTCGATCAAGACAGTGACAAATATAAGGCGCGAGTGACGAAGTCTTGGTTGAAGAACCCTAAGAAAGGTGCTTCTCGGCTAACCAAAACCCTCTTCCGAGAAGATTTCAATGAGGAATTGTCTGACTTTATAATCCTGCTGGCTCGGGTTATGGCTTTGCCCTCCACCAATGAGTTTCATTTCTAGATGTGCCCGCTCATCAGCATGGTGTGCGAGGGAACACAAAACATCAACTGGGCAGAGATCATCAGTATGAATTTGGCGGAGCAGCTATCCAACGTTCAGCAAACAAAGAAGTTCTATATGACTTCATACCTGATGTATACCCTAGTAGCATCAAGGCAGTGGTTTGGTTTCTCCTATATAGATGCACACAAAGATGATCCAGTGTATGCCTATTGCCCGCAGTTCACCCTGGAGACCAGCAATCGGAATTTCAGAAGGGTCAATGATGCTTTCACCATGTACGTGGTCAGATTACTCGAAGGTGATACTGCTAGAAGGTTTTCAGATGAAGCCATGAACCAGATATTGCAGTATGGAGCCTATTTCATCCAATTCAGGAAATTTTCCTATATCAGGCTTGCTGGCTATGAAAGCACTCCTCTACGGCTTCCCATGTTCTACAATGATAAAATGGCCTTGATAGAAATATGCAGGCAACTAGACAAGTTGCACAGAACTTGCAGAGACAAGAAGATTTCTGGTTTGCACTTTCCCATCTCTCTGGGAAACTACACATGCAAAACAGCTCTGGATGCTCAGAACATAGAAAGAGCCCTGGTCCCTATCACTATTCATTTCTTCAAGCCAAGAACCTGCTTTGACTTGAAGAAGTTTATTGAACAGAACATCAAGATAATCTATCATCATAGGGCAGATACAGAAGACTACTAGGCTGACTGTGCAGATGATTTTGAAGCCAGGAGAAGACATTGTGGCAGGTTCTCCCTGCAATTGATTCAAGAACTCGGTCTGTACCAAGTTCCTGAAGGTCTCCAGGATGACGATTCTGATCTATACTCGTATGAGTATGAAAATGTGATCAAGCACACCCCTCTGGAGGACCTTGATTGGAACAGGAAAGAGAGGGATGATCTGGCTGAGATTCTTGCCCCAGTCCTAGTCAGGACTAAGGTCTGGTTCAGTAAGAAGATCCGAGAATTCAAGAGGCACTCAAGAGAATCCTCCTCCAAGGATGATTCGACACCAATAAGATAGGTATCAGTTCCAAGGTCTGAAACACCAATGCAAACCCCTCCTGCCTCATCAACACAAAGACCTGCAGAATCTACTCCCTCTTCATCTACCTAGGTATATAAGAAGAAACTCAAAGAGGTAAAGAAGGAGCCTGCAGAGAATGACCCTCCAAGAAAACAGGCAGAGTTGCCTATAGGGCCAGAGAACATCATTGTTCTCAGTGAAAGTGAAGAAAGTGAGATGCCAACTCCTGCAAATGTTCCTGAAGATCCAGCAGATAAGGACAAGGAGGTCCAGAGCACTGAACTTCCAGGTGCTACTGATTCTTCTACCGCCATTGCCTCCAGTGCTCTACTCACATCTCAGCTTGAGTCAACAGCTGCGCAGACCCTGAGTGTCATGAGCTCCCTGTCTCTGGGTCCCCTTGCTTCTCCTGCAGATTCTTCTTCCTCTTTTGCTTGGGTGCAACCTTTGGTTGACAAAAGGAAGAGAAAATCCTCCTCTCAAAGCTTGGGACCAAATTTCGATGCTGTTGCAGCCTTATTGGGCACCACTCCTTCTCGTGCCAAGAAAGCCAGAACTACTTCCAGAATAGTGTCTGATGCCCAAGGTCAGCAATTCCTCGAGATTGCTAAGCCTACAGTAGACAAATTAGAATCAGACTTGCTGGCATCTGACTTGGAGCTTTCAAGAATCCCTATGGGAGAGTCTACTCCTGAAGGTGAAATTCACAACCTCCAGGAAACAGTCACAAGAGTCATTGGAAGGGTAGAGAAAGGGCAGCAAACTATTGAACAGTTGGAAGAACAAGCCCGGATTCTCACAGGTTTCATCAAGTCTCTTTTATCTAAGGATAAAGTCTTGGACCCTACCCCATTGACTACTCTTCCACCTCCTGTAATTCTAAGCCAAGATGAAGTGCAAAGTATCAAAGATATGCACAAGTATTCTGTCTATGGCAGAGCTATTGAAGCCATGGTGGATGACATGCTTGTTGCGGGATTAAACTTCATCGATGAAGCTTTCAAACTCCACGAAAAGGTGAGTAATGTGCAACTGAAGCTCTCCTCCACTATCAATACCATGGATAAAGAACTAAAAATCTGGAGCAGTTGTATAGTAGACCTTCGCCTTATGGGACAGACAGATGAGAACATCTTACTGGCAAATAATATTTTCGATGATGCTAAGGACAATCTATCAAAATCCTGGGTCTACAGTGTGGAGTGGAAGATCAGAGTTTTGGAAGAAGCTGTGGGAGAAATGAAGAACAGCTGGCAGAAGGGAGAAGCTTTCAAGACACTGGCTGTTGCTGCTTTCAAGGATATACATTGTCATCTTCAGGATGAAAACTCTGGTGTTTTCCTGTCCTTGCAAGAAATCAAAGCTCAGTTCAGAGCTTTTGTCAAAGATAATCTATTCAAGGAAAGCTCCATCTCTAAGGAAAAGATGAAGGAAATTTGTTCTCTTCAATCTGCCATTGAAGAAGAAAATAAAGATTATCATACTCACGTCGAGTTTGATAAAGAGATGGAGAAGTGTCTGGGATTTTGGACTCAGTCTGCAGCCAACACGTCAGTTCCACGTGGCAGAGACATAGCTGAGGCATTGAAGAAATTCAGGCAGCGGATTTTGAAGACAGTGGGTCCCTCCCAGTAGCTGGCCACCTGTCTCCTTCTCCTTTCTTTTCTCTTCTTCCCATTCTTTTCGTATTCTTTGTAATTAGTTAAGGTATTTCAATGGGCGATCTTTAACTATTCTTTAATTGAAAGAAATGGTTACGAAGAGTAACTGACTTGTAAGCTATATAATGGCCTTTCCATGCCATTTTGAAAAGGAGGAAGAACTTGGAATATTTGCTGAAAGTGTAAATAGATCTTAAAGAAATCAATACAAAAGGGCTTTTCATTCTTTGTCTATCTAATTCTTGTTATCTCTGTGTTTTCCTTTAATATTGTGGAGATCATTTTGTTCCTAACTCGTTAGTCTCTCTGATTGCATACTGTTCAGTTTTGCAAATACAGTGATCTTGTAAAACCAAGAAGGAACTTTGTGTCCTTGATTAATAAATCTGAAGAAGGTTATTTATGGAACTTTGTGTCTTTAAATTTAATCTCATTCAGCCAACGCAAATGATCTTGTCTTAAATTCTTTGAAGCTTCGCATACACGAAGAATTATTCTGCTATCTATAATTCTGAATGTTGCTATTCTGCTCATCTTCTTATTCCCTTTCCTCAGTTCTTGTGTAATTGATGATCCTTGTGGAAAACACTTTCGTAAAATCCAAGTTTGACCATAAAACAATGTTCTGTACATTTGTAAATAAGTTCGTTTCTGAATAAGGGAACCTCTCCCATTAAAGAGGAGGGACTTCTTGTCCCCTGACTGTTGCTCTTCTAAAAAGTCCTATTTGACGACCAACAGTTTTTGGCGACTCCGCTGGGGAAAATCGCATTCCAGTACTACAATTTTTCGATCATCCTTTGATCTGGCGACTCTGAGTTTCACTCGAGGGAGAAGGACCCTTGGTATCGAAGATTCTCAGTTTCAACTTTTGGAGCAACAGGGTTTTCCTTTCCCTTCAAATAGAAGAACTCGTTCGACGAGCACTCCACCTGTTCAAGATAGAAGTCCTACCGGTGGTATTCCTTCAGAACCTGCTAGTCCCAATCTACGAGCTTTGTTCCTAGCTGGTGTTACAGTTCCCCTCCAAGCCGTATTTCCAAGAATGGCGACACAATTGCCATGGGGTCAACGTGTCGGGCCCCTGGCCCTTACTCAGCCTTTGCATGAGTTACCTAGAGGTAACTGAAAGAACTTCCCCAAGTTTAAAGGAGATGGCAAAATACACCCTGATGAACACATTGCAGCCTTCATAGTTACATGTGGAGTCTTGGGAGTTGAACATGAAGACGTCTCAGTAAGGCTGTTTGTTGAGACGTTACAGGATAATGCTGCTGACTGGTTCTATCACCTTCCGGCTGGTGCCATCACCGACTGGAATACAATGAGAACTTAGTTCGAAAGCTGTTTCAAGCCGGCAGAAGATGTGCATGCCCTGCTTGCCCAAATTTCTTAGATAAAGAAAGATCCATCAGAACCCATGAGAGAATTTGTGGCTCGATTCAACAGACTGATCAACAAAATTCCTGTAAATACTCGACCAGTTGATCAAATTCATAAATGTTTCTTTCTAAATGCTCAAACGCCCAAAGTCAGTTATGCTCTAAGAAGGGCTAATCTCGGAACGTTAATTCTGGATCAAGAACTGGCTGTTAGTGTCGAGGATGACTTGATCATGTCAGGGAAGTTGAAAAGAGATCCCCCCAAATCTAAATCTGTTGCTTCTTCCTCCTCCACCTCTGGACCCAATACTGATCCATTAGTCCAGAAACTTGCAAATGATCTAGTAGCTATAAAGAAACAATTGGCTCAGCATGCCCCGTATGCAGATGTTCCAAGAAGAAATTTCCAGCCCAGAAATCGTTTGCCTGCTCCTCACACAAGACTAGCACTTGAAGGTCCTCCTGTTAAGGTTCCTATGAATGCAACTTGTGAAGTTGAAGAGCCAGATGATGATGTGGACGATGAAGCTCGTGAGGAGTTCCTGGAGGAATTTGATGATGAGGCGGAAGAACTCGAAGGATCTCAGGTTAATTTCTTTACCACCAAAGGCACTGATGATGGAGATGACTATGATGAAGTGGTAACAGATATGAACAGTGAATCATTTGCTGTCATGACTCGAGAACAAACAAGGCAGAAGGAGAAAGTAACACAACCCATGAAGAAATCTAAGGAGCAGCCGGCAACTATTCCTGTAATTGCCAAAAGAGGATCTCCTATCCCTACCTCATCTGCACCAAAGGTAAGTCCTGCCAATCCTACTAGCAAAGTTCCTTCTTTTTCTCCTAAAGTTGATAAGCCTAGAATTCCAAATGATGATGGTCCATCTACTTCTGGATCCTTTGATATTGTTGATCACCTAAAAAGAACCAAGGTTCAAATTTCAGAAGCTGAATACTATCAAACCCATCCCAAAGATTTTGCCAAGATGATCCAATTTGTTAATTCCCATTCCAAGACCACCTCTAAAGGCCTTTTGCCCACTCCTCCTTCTACACCACAGCCTAGTCTGGTAGCTGCTGTCACCTCGCCTGGTGACAAAATCAAGCCTTTTTATGTAACACTTCTTATAGCTGGCCATAGGCTCAGTAACTATGTCATAGATTCCGGAGCCTCAGATAACGTGATGCCTGCTAAAGTAACTCATGCTTTAGGCTTGAACCTCACTCGTACTTATGGATCTTGCTACTCCATGGAAAGTAAGGAAGTACCTTTGGTTGGAAGGATTAAAGATGCACAAGTGGCTTTTGCTGCTTTACCTGAAAAGAAAGTCTTGGCTACCATCCTAGTAGTAGACATTCCTCCTTCTTATGGAATGTTGCTAAGTAGGAACTTCTGTAAAGATGTGGGTGGAGAGATTCAAATGGATTGGTCACATGCACTCATACCTATCAATGGACACATGAAGAAGCTGCTGCCTGAGAAACAATCTAAGTATATTGTGCAGAAAACGGATGATCCTAAGGCACAAATACTCTATGAAGACATAGGTCATGGTAATTACATGATTCTGTCCCCTGATGAAATCCAACCCTCCAAAGTATCACCCAAAAATCCCAATGGTGTTTGGATTTTAGAATTTGATGGAAGTTGTTCCTTGGCTGGTTCTGGAGCTGGTGTCCTGCTAGTGTCACCTGAAGGCTGCCTACACCCTTTTTCATTTAAGTTGCAGTTCGAAAACACTAACAATACAGTAGAGTATGAGGCTCTCATTCTTGGACTGCAAGTGGCCAAAGAACGAGGTGTAAAAAATCTTCTGGCTCGTGGTGATGCAGAGCTGATTGTGAAACAAGTCAGAAGCATTTTTCAGGTAAAAAATGGGAGGCTGAAGCATTACCGGAATCAGGTTTGGGATTCAATTGAATTCCTTGATGCTTTCTCTATTGAAGCAATACCTAGAGAAAAGAACAGCAGGGCTGATTCACTGGCTGTCTTAGGGTCACTATTGATTCCCCATCCTGAATTCTCTCAGGAT
>CM034148.1:464273486-464275986 GCA_019776745.2 Taxus chinensis
GCGTGTGCGCATGCGTGTGCGTGTGCGTATGCGTGTGGATTTGCGTGTGCGTGTGCACGTGTTTGTGTGTTTGTGTGCAAGTACGTGTGTGTGTTTGTGTGTGTGTGTGTGTGCATGTGTGTGTGTTTACGTCCGTGTGTGTATATGTATTTGTGCGTGTGTGTGTGTGTGTGTGTGCTTATACGTGTGCGTGGTCGTGTGCGTGTGCGTGTGCATGTGCTTGTGCGTGTGCATGTACGTGTGCATGTGCATGTGCGTGTGCGTTTGGGTGTGGGTATGTGTATGTGTGTCTGTGTGTGTGTGTGTGTATTTGTGCGGGTGTGTATGTCCGCATACGTTTACATATGTGTATGCGTGTGCGTGTGCGTTTGTGTGCGTGTGTGCATGTACGTGTGTGTGTGCGCGCGCGTTTGTGTGTGTTTGTAAGTGTGTGTGCGCGTGCGCGTGCTTGTGGATTTGTGTTTGCGTGTGCGTATGGGTACGTGCGTGTGTCTGTGCATGTGTGTTTGTGAGTGTGTGCTGTATGTGCATATGCTAGTATGTGTGTGTGTGTGTGTATGTCCATGTGCGTATATGTATGTGTGCATGTGCGTATGCGTATGCGTGTGCGTGCACGTGTGTGTGTGTGTGTGTGTGTGTGTGTGCATGTGCTTGTGTGCGTGTGGGTTATGCGTGTGTGTGTGTGTGTGTCCGCGCGAGCATGTGCGCCTGCGTGTGTTAACATATGTGTGTGCATGTGCATTTGTGCATGCGTGTGCATGTGCGTGTGCGTGTGCGTATGCCTGTGCCTGTGTGTGCGCATGCGCATGCGTGTGTGTGTGCCTGTGCCTGTGCCTGTGCCTATGCCTGTGTGTGCGCATTCGTGTGCGTGTGCGTATGCGTGTGTGCATGGGTGCATGCTTATCTCTGTGCATCTACATTTTTGTGTGTGTGTACATGTGCATGTGTGTGTGCGCGTGCGTGTATGTCCGTGTGCATATATGTATGTGTGCATGTGCGTGCGCATTTGCGTGTGCATGTCCATTTTGGTGTGGGTATGTGTGTATGTGTGTGTCCATACGAGCATGTGGATCCGTGTGTGTTTACATATGTGTGTGGGTGCATTTGTGTGTGCGTGTGTGTGTGCGTGTGCGTGTGCGCGCGTGTGTGTGCATGTGTGTGTGTTTGTGTGTGTGTGTGTGCGCGCGCGCGTGCGTGTGCGTTAGCCTGTGCGTGTGCTTGTGCGTGTGTGTGCATGTGTGTGTGGGTGTGCCTGTGCGTGTGCATTTGTGTGTGTGTGCATGTACATGTGTGCGTGTACATCTGCATGTGCACGTTTGTGTGTGTGCGTGCGCACGTCTGTGTTCTTGTGTGTGTGTGTGTGTGCGTGTGCGTGTGCGTGTGGGTGTGGGTGTGTGTGTGTGTGTGTATGTGTGGGTTGTGGGCGTGTGTGTCGGTTATGGGTGTGTGTGTGTGTTAGTTTGTGTGTGTGTGTGCGGGTGTGGGTGTGGGTGTGTGTGTGTTGGTGGGTTATGGGTGTGTGTGTGTGTGTATGTGTTGGTGGGTTATGGGGGTGTGTGTGTGTGTGTGTGTGTGTGTGTGTGTGTGTGTGTGTGTCCATGTGAGCATGTGCATCCGCGTGCGTTAACATATTTGTGTCCATGTGCATTTTTGTGTGCGTGTGCGTGTGTGTGTCTGTGTGTCTGTGCGTGTGTGTTTAAGTGTTTGTGTGCAAGTACGTGTGTGTGTGTGTGTGCGTGTACGTCCGTGTCCGTATATGTATGTGTGCGTGTCCGTGTGCTTATGCGTGTGCGTGTAATTCCGTGTGCGTATATGTATGTGTGAGTGTGTGTTTCGGTGTGGGTATGTGTGTGTGCACGCGCGCGTGCGAGTGTGTAGATCCGTTTGTGTTTACATATGTATGTGTATGTGTATTTACGTGTGCATGTGCATGTGCGTTTGTGTGTGTGTGTGTGCATGTACATGAGTGTATGTGTGTGTGTGTGCGCGCATGTGCATGTGCGTGCGCATTTGGGTGTGGGTATGTGTATTTATGTCTGTGTGTGTGTGTCTCAGTGCGAGCGTGCATTTCTGCGTACGCTTACATTTGTGTGTGCGTGCGTATTTGTGTGTGTGTGTGCATGCGTGTGTGTGTGTGTACGTGTGCGTGTGCGGGTACCTGTGCCTGTGCGTGTACGTGTGCATGTGTGTGTGCATGCGCGTGCTTGTGGATTTGCGTTTACGTGTGCGCGTGGGTGCATGCGTGTGTCTATGCATGTGTGTTTGTGTGTGTGTCCATGTACATGTGTGTGTTTGTGTGTGTATGTGTGTGTGTGTGTGTACGTTCGTGTGCGTATATGTATGTGTGCGTGTGCGTTTCGTTGTAGGTATGTGTGTGTCTGTGCGACCGTCTGCGTCCGCGCGCGCGCGCGTGTTTCCATTTGTGTGTGCATGTGCATGTGCACATACACGTGCGCGTGCATGTGCACGTGCGTGTGCGTGTGCATGTGCATGTGTGTGT
>CM034148.1:464285986-464290986 GCA_019776745.2 Taxus chinensis
ATATTTGCGTGTGCGCGTGCATCTGCATTTGTGTGTGTGTGTGTGCGCGCATGTGTGTGTGCATGTGCATGTGCGTGCGCGTGCTTGTGGATTTCCGTTTACGTGTGTGCGTGGTTGCGTGCGTGTGTCTGTGCATGTGTGTTTGTGTGTGTGTGTGTGTGTGTGTGTGTGTGTGTGTGTGTGTGTGTGTGTGTGTGTGCATTTGAGCGTGTGCGTCTACGTGCGTAAACATATTTGTGTCCATATGCATTTGCGTGTGCGTGTGCGTGTGTGTGTCCGTGTGTCTGTGCGTGTGTGTTTGTGTGTTTGTGTGCAAGTACGTGTGTGTGTGTGTGTGTGTGTGTGTGTGCGCGCGCGTGTGTGTACGTCCGTGCGCGTATATGTATGTGCGTGTAATTCATTGTGCGTATATGTATGTGTGCGTGTGCGTTTGGGTGTGGGTATGTGTGTTTGTGTGTGTGTGTGTGTGTGTGTGTGTGTGTGTGTGTGTGTGTGTGTGTGTGTGTGTGTGTGTGTGTGTGTGTGTGTGTAGATCCGCGTGCATTTAAATATGTATATGCATGTGTATTTTTGTGTGCGTGTGCGTTTCTGTGTGTGTGTGTGTGTGTGCATGCGCACGTGCATGTGCGTGTGCGTGTGTTTGGGTGTGGGTATGTGTATGTGTGTCTGTGTGTGTCTGTGCAAGCGTGTATGTCGTCGTACGTTTACATATGTGTCTGTGCATGTGTGTTTGTGTGTGTGTGAATGTACGTGTGTGTGTGTGTGTGTGTGTGTGCGCGTGCGTATGCGTGTGTGTGTGCTCGTACGTCCGTGTGCATATATGTATGTGTGTGTGTGTGTGTGCACGTGTGTGTGTGCGTGTATGCATGTGCCTGTGCGTGTGTGTGTGCGTGTGCGTTTCGGTGTGGGTATGTGTGTGTCTGTGCGACCATATGCGTCCGCACGCGCGCGCGTGTGTGTGTGCATTTGCATGTGCATGTGCACGTGCGTGTGCGTGTGGATGTGCATGTGTGTGTGCGTGTGTGTGCGTGTGTGTGTGTGTGCGTGTGTGTACGTGTGTGTACATCCGTGTGCGTGTCTATGCGTGTGCGTGTGCATCTATACGCGTTTGTGTGTGTGTGTGAGTGTGCGTGTGTGTGCGTGCGTATGCGTGTGTGTACATCTGTGTGCGTGTGCATGTGTGTGTGCGTGTTTGTGTGTGTTAGTGTGCGTGTGCATGTGCATGTGGGTGTGCATGTGCGTGTACGTGTACGTGTGCATGTGCGTGTACTTGTGTGTGTGTGTGGGTTGTGGGTGAGTGTGTCCATGCGAGCATGTGCGCCTGCATGTGTTAACATATGTGTGTGCATGTGCATTTGTGTGTGCGTGTGTGTGTGTGCGCGCATGCTTGTGTGTGTGTATGCGTGTGTGTATGGGTGCGTGCGTATGTCTATGATTGTGCGGTTTTATGTCTGTGATTGTGCGGTTTTGTGTGTATGTGCATGTGTGTGTGTGTGTGTGTGTGTGTGTGTGTGTGTGTGTGTGTGTGTGTGTGGGTTTGTGTGTGTGTATGTGTGTGTGATGGTGAGATCCGCGTGCAATTTAAATAGTATAACTGCCATGTGTATTTTTGTGTGGCGTTTGCGTTTCTTCTTTGTGTGTGTGTGTGTGCATGCGCACAGAAGTGCAATGTGCTCTGTGCGTTTGATTTGTTGTTGTGTGTTATGTTTATGTGTTGTCTGTGTGTTTCTGTGCAGCGTGTATGTCGCTCGTACGTTTTACATAATGTGTCTGTGCCATTTGTGTTTGGTTGGGTTGTGTGAATGTACGTGTTTGGTGTGTGTGTGTGTGGTGTGCAGCGTGGCGTATGCGTGTGTGTGTGCTCGTACAGCCGTCCGTTGCATATATGTAGCTTTTGTGTGTTTGTTCAGGGTGTGTGTTGCGTGTATGCATTCCTGTGCGTGTGGTGTGTGCGTGTGCTTTCGGTGTGGGTAATGTGTGTGTCTGTGCGGACCATATGCGTCCGCCAACCGCGCCCACCGCAGGTGTGTGTGTGCATTGTCTGTGCATTTGCACTTGCTTGTGTCTTTTGATTTCCTGTGTGTGTTCGTCTGGAATTTGTCGTGTGTTTGTGTTTGCCGTGTGATGTACTGTTTGTTGTACATCCGTTTTGGCGGGGTCACTGACTAGCTCTTTTTCGTGTGCATCTATACGCTTTGTGTGTGTGTGTGAAGTGTGCTTGTGTGGTGCGTGCGTATCTTGTGTGTACATCTGTGTGCGTGTGCAATGTGTGTGTGCGGGGTTTGTGTGTGTTTTGTGCGTGTGCATGTTCATGTGGGTTTTCATGTGCGTGTACGTGTACGTGTGAATGTGCGTGTACTTGTGTTGTGTGTGGGGGGGTTGTGGGTGAGTGTGTCCATGCGAGCATGTGCGCTGCATGTGTTAACATATGTGGTGCATGTGCATTTTGTGATGTGCGTGGGTGTGTGTGGCCGCATGCTTGTGTGTGTTATGCTGTGGGTATGGGTGCGTGCGGATGTCTATGATTGTGCGGTTTTATGTCTGTGATTGTGCGGTTTTGTGTGTCTTGCATGTTGTGTGTGTGTGTGTGTGATGGTGTGTGTGTGTGTTGTGGTGTGGTGTTGTTCGTGTCCGTGTACGTCCGTGTGCATATATGATGTGTGCATGTGCCGTGTGTGTGTCATTGGCATGTGCATGTGCGTTCGCATTTGCGTGTGCATGTGTATTTTGGTGTGTGGGTATGTGTCGTATGTGTGTGTCCGTGCGAGCGTGTGCATCCGCGTGTGTTTACATATGTGTGTGTGTGTGGGTGTGCGTGTGGGTGTGCGTGTGCATGTGCTTGTGCCTATGCATGTGCGTGTGCGTGTGCGTGTGCGTGCTTGTGGATTTGCGTTTGCCTGTGCGTGTGGGTGCGTGCATGTGTCTGTGCATGTGTGTTTGTGTGTGTGTGCATGTACGTGTGTGTGTGTGTGTGTGTGCATATGCATGTCTCTGTGTGTGTGTGCGTGTACGTCCGTGTGCGTATATGTATGTGTGCATGTGCATATGCATGTGTGTGCACGTGTGTGTGCGTGTGTGCGTGTGCGTGTGCGTGTGCGTGTGTGTTTTGGTGTGGGTATGTGTTGTATGTGTTTTGTCCGTGCGAGCGTGTGCATCCGCTTGTGTTTACATATGTGTTTGTGGTGTGGGTGGTGCGTGTGGGTGTGCGTGTGCATGGCTTGTGCCTAATGCATTGTGCGTGTGCGTGTGCGTGTGCGTGCTTGGGGATTTGCGTTTGCCTGTGCGTGTGGGTGCGTGCATGTGTCTGTGCATGTGTGTTTGTGTGTGTGTGCATGTACGTGTGTGTGTGTGTGTGTGTGCATATGCATGTCTCTGTGTGTGTGTGCGTGTACGTCCGTGTGCGTATATGTATGTGTGCATGTGCATATGCATGTGTGTGCACGTGTGTGTGCGTGTGTGCGTGTGCGTGTGCGTGTGCGTGTGTGTTTTGGTGTGGGTATGTGTGTTTGTGTGACCGTCTACGTCTGCGTGTGTGTGTGTGCATGTGTGCGTGTGCATGCATGTGCACGTGGCGTGTGTGCCGGCATGTGGCATTTTGTATCACGTATGTGTGTGTGTGGTGTCCGCCGGGCGTGTACGTCCTTGTTCCTGTTCATTTTTTTTAAGTTAGTGTGCATGTGCATGTGTGTGTGGGTGTGCATGTCGTGTGTCATGTGTGCGTGAGTGTGGTGTGTGTGGGTTTTATGGGTTTGTGTGTGTGCGGTCCGGCACACAGCATGTACGCCTACGTGCTTTAAAATATGTGTGTGATGTTGCATTGGTCTGTGCGTGTGCGTGTTTTTTTTTTGCCGTAATGCGTGTACTGTGCGTGTGCCATGCCTGTGCCTTGCTTGTGTGTGCGCATTCGGTGCCGTTTGCGTATGTTGTGTATGCATGGGTGCATGCCAGATGTTTGTGCGTCTACATTTTTGTGTGTGTGTGCAGTTGTGTGTTGTATACATGTCCGTGTGTTTGTGTGTGTCCCTCTGTGTGTGTGTGTGTGGCGTTGTACGTCCGTGTGCATATATGTTGTGTGTATGTTGGTGTGTTGTTCGCGTGCGTGCGTGCATGTGCATGTGCGTGCGCATTGTGCGTTGTGAATGTGAATGTGGGTGTGGGTAACGAGTGTATGTGTGTGTCTGTGCATAGCATGAGGGGGGGGGGCAAAAATCCGCGTGTGTTTACTATGTGTGTGTGTGTGCATTTGTGTGGTGTGTGTCTGCGTGTGAGTGTTTGAGTGCAGCTGCGTGTGCATGTCTGCGTGTGTGTGTGTGTGTGTGTGTGGGTGCAGTGTGATATACAGTTGTCTAGTATGTGTGTGTGGTGTAAGTGCCGAGTGTGCGGTCATTGTGCGTGTGTTTGTATGTTTGCGTGTGCGTGTGCGCGTGAACGTCTGTGTTCTTGTGCGGTGCGTGTGGGGGTGGGTGGTAGGGGGGGTGTTGTGTATGTGTTGGTTGTGGGCGGTGTGTGTGGGTTATGGGTATGTTGTGTGTGGTGAGGCGGGGGTTGGGTGGGTTGTGTGGGTTGTGGGGTGGGTGTGGGGGTCATGAGTGTGTGGGTGTGTGTTTGTGTGTTGTGTGGTGTGTTGTGTGTGTGGTGCTGTGTGTGTGTGTTTGTGTGTTTGTTTGTGTGTGTTGTGTGTCCATGTGAGCGTGTGCATCCGCGTGCGTAAACATATTTGTGTCATGTGCTTTGCGTGTGCGTTGTGCATGTGCTTTTATGTGTGTCCAGTGTCTTTGCGTGTGTGTTAGTGTGTTTGTGTGCAAGTACGTGTGTTGTGTGTACGCTGTGTGCGTAGATGTCTATTGTGCGTGGCGTGTGTACCACCAATGTGTTATGAGTGTACAGAACAGTGAACTACACCTTCCTCCAACCGTGCGTATATGTATGTTGCGGCAGTGTGCATTTTGGGTGTGTGTGTGTGTGTGTGTGTGCCACCCACCCTGTGAAAGTGTGTGTGT
>CM034148.1:464295986-464333486 GCA_019776745.2 Taxus chinensis
GCGTGTGTGTGTGCGTGGGCATGTATGCGTGCGTTTACATTGGTGCGTGGGTGTGTGTTTGTGCGTGGGCATTTGCGTGTGTGTAAGCGTGATCGTGTGAATTCGCTTGTGCATGTCCGTGTGCGTGTGCATGTGTGTGTGCGTCTGCGTCTGCATGAGTTGGTTGTGTTTAACTGGTGTGTGTGTGTGCATGTTGTGTGTGTGTGTATATATGTGTGTGTGTGTGTTCGTGCGCATGTCTGGGTTCGTGTGCGTGTTCGTGTTCGTGTACGATGTGCATGTGCGCACGCGCGCATGTGTGTGTGTGTGCATGTTGGGTCTACATGTGATGTGTCTGTGTGGGTCTTGCAAGTGTGCGTGTCCGTGTCCGTGTGTGTGTGCATGTGGGTGTGCGTGTGCATTTGGTGTGTGATAATGCATGTTGCATGTGTGTGTGCATGTGAATGTCTGTGTGCGTGTGCATGTACGTGTGTGTGTGCGTGTGCGTCGGCATGTTTGTGTGCTTATGTGTGCGCGTGTGGGTGTCCATGTGTGTGGGTGTGTGTACGTGTGTGTGTGTTGTGTGTGTGTGTGTGGTGTGCGTGTGCGTGTGCGTGTGCGTGTGCGTGTGTAATGTGTGTGTGTGTGTGTGTGGTGTGTGTGTGTGTGTGCGTGTGCTGTGCTGCGTGTGCGTGTGCGTGTGTGTGTGCGTGTGCATGTGTGTGTATTCTTGAAAAATATTGTATATAAGAATGTCATCTAAGAATACAAGCACAAACTTGTCTAGGTATTCTTGAAAAATATTGTTCATCAAATTCATGAAGGTGTGGGTTTGGTGTGTTGGTGTGGGTTTGTGTGTGGTTGTGCCCATGTGGGTGTGGGTGTAAAAGCTGTGGTGTATGAGTGGGCATGGGTCTTCTTCCTTTATTCTTAGCTGATGTGTACCCAGATCAAAGATCTATTTTTTATTAGACTGATGCTCCATGCATCTGTGTCGAACAGATCATCAATGGCCTAGGAAGTGGGTATCGATTCTTAATAGTTGCCTTGTTCAACATTCTATAATCAATGCACAGTCTCAATGTGCCATCCTTTTTCTTTACAAAATTGTACCATGCGCTCCCCACAGTGAGCATGCTCGTGTCTGTATCAGCCTCTTAGTCAAAAGTTCCTGTAATTGAGCCTTTAGCTCTACCAACTCAAGGTGTGGGTGTGGGCATGGGTATAAGGTGCCTTAGATATGGGTTCAGTTCCGTGGCTTGATTTCTATGTGCAAATTCAAACTCTGCGTTTGGTGTGGAAGACCTGGTAATTCCTCTAGAAAGACATCACTGAAATCCTTTAATAATGAATCTCTTTCCATGAAATCATTGGTCCTCCTCAGGATTTTCTATCATTGTGGGTACTGGTGTGTACAAGGTGTAGCCTGGGTATAGGTTTAGCCCTTTCAGTGTGGGTGTGCGTGTTAGTGTTTGGGTGTACAACTTCACGCTGGATGTTGCATAGCTGTTAGTTTCCTTGTGACTATGTGTGCTGTGTCTGCAGGTCGTCAAAACAACAAATTGGGTGTGGATGTTCATAACAGTCGACCTTTGCCTTATGTGTCTGCCAACTAGTTAACTCCAATAATGATATCATATGATCCTAAAGCGAGTGACATACAGGTCAACTTTGGTGGAGAAACTGCGCATGTCAAGAATGTGCCCCAAAAAGTGCACATGTGTCGATTGTATGGACAACATTATTCCCATAATGCACTGTCCATGGGCTTATCCATTCGTTCAGCCTTTCTTTTTAATTGGGGTTGCAAGTTTAGTAGAAATAAAGCATTCAGTGGTGTCCAATATCAAAAAGTATGACTACAGGTGTTGGGAATGGGTGTACCCGAAACTGTCTATAGTGCATAACTTAGAGGGTTTTTAGCTTGTCTGTGTAGCCATGGGCAGCGTGTATCCTATGATGTTGATCGCAATCATCCTTTTTCAGAGGACAGTGACCCATGTAATGTGTGGGTGTTCCACAGTGTGAAGCATCCTCCAACTAGCCCTTTCCTAGGCTCAAATGTGTGGGTGTGGGAACTGGGTGAAGGGCATGTGGTGTGAGCGTGGCGCCCATAGGACTTTGGTGTCCATTGCCACTAACTTTTGCGAAGCTGTTCCGCACACTATTTACAGGTTTGTTCATTACAGATTTCTTGTTGTTATCTATTATGAATTATATAATTCAAACACATGTTCAAGTTTTAATAATTGTTCTCTGTCCAATTGATGCAATTTGGATCACACAATTTCCTTTTAAAACCAATGTTCTCTGTTCACATATTTGCAATATGGAACACACATTCAATGTCATTCAATCATATAACAGATACCATATGTTGTTGTAAATGACTCGAAGAACTACCGATCTCCCATTTTATGGCTCAGAGTTTCAGATATCTCTCATTTCATGACTCGGCGACTTACCGATCCTTCATGTTAATTCATGCATAGTATAATGAATACACAAGGTTCTCTTACCGTTTTCGGTTATCGAAGTGATCCATTTAAGAAGCCTATATGAATATCTGTTATTGATATTCATCTGACATCTTGCATCTTAAACTAGGTGATTAGGACAATGCAACCAGCACTTGCGATACTTTGGTTAAAGATTTTCACATGCTTTGCATGATCATATTCTTAGATGTGGTACACATCATTGGAATACGTCCTTCACCTAACTTCATCTGTTATCTAGAATGGTCTTTCCTGGTCCCTTCTAGTCCTTCCATTTAAGGTCAAGCTCTAACCCCAATTAGCAATATGAACGAGTATAGGAAGTTACTCATGGTAACTAAAGATACACAGATATATGGTGTCGTTCCTAGACAACTCTGTGTGTCTAGTTACTTTTAGTCCTTCGGAGTCACTTCGTATGCGTGATCACATTCCTATCCCCATCTAAGAACTTAGTATCCAACTTATGTAAACTTGATGATTTAATTCGGGAGGGCATTGTAATATGTCAGCTATAACATTGTGAAGACACTATATTGTAGCTGACGTATGTCAATGTCCTATGGAATCCTCTCATCGAGGGTACACATCTAGCTCAATTGTGATTTGGTTATAATCTTAGTATTTAAGATCAACTTTCAGCAGCCATGTTGATCCTTTATCCTTGTCTTGGTTACAGTTGTATGTAGCTAAGAGAGACTTAATCCGTCTTCTAGCTTAATACGCATCTCCTCCTTCATACCGAAGGGTTGCATATTCACTTCTCGATTCCTTTCTTAATCTTTGGAATAATCAGTCCATTATCGATAAACTTAATAAGTTTAACCTATTAAACTTAACCAAGTTTTCCACAACTGTAAACAAATTCAGAATTCCATCTTATTAGACGTCATTTAAACGAGGTCTAATTCTAAATAAATTTATTCATTTATCCTCCTTAACCTTACTTAGTTAAGGTCTGTTAACAGTAGCTATGATTTCTCATATCTTTATTTTCTGAATTTAAACATTCGAGGCTATTAACGGAGTCCAAATACAAGGTTCGGCTGCCCCTAAGTTATTTGATATCCCTTAGCTTTCAAGCTAATCCCGAATACCTTCCAATTAGGATTTCATGTTTATCTAAATCTTTTTAATGTCAATTCAAAATTCATCTTAACCCAAGTATGAACTAATTGCACATTTCAACGTAAAAGTTGCATTCAGGTAAAGAATAGATGTTATTTCCTTTTAAATTCATCCATTAACATTTGAATAATTCCAAGTCAAGGAATAATGTTATATTCTCAAACTTATTCAACAATATCAAACTGATACAGTTATTGAAAATATCACACTTTTACTTGTATTCATCCATCGGATTTACAATCTATACATTTGCCAGTCCAAATGACTGGACTTTGTTTATATCAAACAACATTACAACTCATAAAGATAGAAGAATGTAATTTCTTCCTTTCTCATTTCCTCGTGGAGGAGTAATAGCTATCAATACAATCCATCTTCAGTTAATCAAAAGAAGTATCAAAAAACAACCATGTCTTCATTTATACTCAAGTTTCATCTGCAAAATTACTTGCATGGGTCAGTTCATTGAACTGAGCATATTAAGCACTTGTCATTAAAATGAGGTGCTTTTAATTAACTGTCTCAATAAAAGAACCCTGCTTTTATGAAACGTTAATGTGAACATCATTCCAAAATTAAATACCAAAAAGGATGAACAACATATCAACTTAATCATCTAATTACCATCCCAATCGGTCAAAGGATTACTGCCCTCTTTCCCGAATACTTATTACAAGAAGTAATTTCCTTCAAACAGTCCTAGATTACAAACATCCGTAAGAACTGAAAATACAATTATGCAACTGTTGTTCTAACATAAATGCTATCAATTCCATTCTCCTACATTAGTTGTGAAATTCACAAGATATATTTTAACTAAAACTTCTAAACCGAACCATTGTCCTTTCCTTTCATACAACTGTCTGATCTCAAACAATCAAACGCTGAAGAGAACAAGTAAACAGCAATTTAAATACAAATGCTTGGCCCAAGTAGTACGAAATTCGTTCCATAAAAATTATAGATTTCTAACTGTATGAGAGAAAAATGATCATTAACTCAAATTATCCATTCACACTCTCTTTCTTTTCCTCATAGCTGTACTAGAAATTTTAATTCAAACGTGATATCAATCAATGATAACAGTCCAAAGAGAAATGAAATAAAATCAATAATTGAATATAAGGGAGCAAGATCATATCACCTCTTCTACTGTCTATCCAAATACCTCTTATTTAGAGCAAACATACTCCAATAGTATAATTCATTCAGAGTAGTATATTCAGTAATTGAAAACTACTATTACCTTTCCAAAAAGTTGATCAGAGTTCATTGCAACTGGTCTATAAACATTAGTACCAAAAGAACCTATAATGCAATCATTTCCTTTTAAACATTTCACTCTATAGATATTCACGTCAGATATAACATGCAAGAGTGTACAACTAGTTTTACAACCAGTCACATGTTTCATCCTAATAATGAGAGTTTTCAGCTTCCAACAACAAAGAATAATTCCATTCATAATTTGTTCTTAATGAAAACGATGAAAGGTCCATAATCATTTAAAGTAATAATATCCACTATCATATATCAGTCCTTGAGTTGCAAGACAACAATATAATTTGCATGCTTTACTCAGTCTATTATATAGATATGATTTTCGTATTCCTGTCAAATTAAAAATTCCTTCCAACAGTCCTATATGAATACTAAGAACCAGCAGGCAGAATACCATATCAAATTAGTACAACAAAGTAAGATGCTACAATTACCTTACTGTCCCAGGGAACCTGTGTTTTATGCAAGAACAAAAAACATCAAGGAATTAGGTAACTCACATAATAGTCTAATTAATATCACCACAGCTTTTTTTTTCCCAAACGTTTCCACACACTGAACTCAGAAATACAATATTCGCATAACAATGCCTTTATCAATGCAAACCTCGCACAGGGTAATAGATGCACAAGCAAGGTACAGTCAAAACAATCTCAGCAGCAAGCCAAATCTCATGGTGTTTCATTCATTTACATAGAAACACTAAGCCATGTTCGTTTTCATGATGACAGTTCAGACTAGAAGATCAAACCGCATCCAAAATGCACAATAAAATCCTCTTTCCCATTACCTTCAGATTTCGAAGTAGCAAAGAGAAAACATAATTCATTAATGATTTCAATAAGAAGAACAATCATTTTCTTCAAACATCCGAGAATACCCAAGTCGTGTTCATTCTTTTAAGGACAGTTCAACTAGACATACAAATCATCTCATCTTTTCATTTTCACAAGAATGCTCAGAACTCAGAATTGATATTCATTTAGCTAATGTATTTATTAGCACAACCCAAAATGGTAATAAAGCGAATACCCAACACTGCCGAAACGAACCCACACAACAAGGACAATATATTCAACTTAATCATATGTAAAGAATGCTCAAGTTGCATACAGCAAAAGAAAACGACTCAACTCAAATCATCTCAACATAATAGCCAAATCAAATAACCAAAACCCCATCATAAGAGCAAGGTTGTTTTAATGAGACTATTAAGCAAAAGCAAGCGGTTTAAGGAGAAGGGCTTAACATGCCTGTTAATTTTTCTTGTGGCTCGAAGAAAACCGCGCCCACTGGAGTTGTTTCTCTCCACGACGTCCTCGGCCAGGCTTTCCAACCAGTCACTAACTTCCACAGGCTCAAGAATAGCCTTTGTTTTTCCAAAGAACAGAGATAATAATCAAAACACAGATGGTTCGACAGAACCATGGAGAAATAAAATGCAGAGCAACTAAAATCCAAATGCACACAGCAACAAACAATTTTCCTTTTTCCTCTATCCTCTTTCCAAGGTGAGCTGGTCGCTAAGACCAAGATAATTAATGCATTGAATGCACTGCCTTTCCTCATTCCTCACGCCACTGCCGACTCAGGTTGGTGAGTTTCCAAATTTCAAATTTGCATATAAATTCCATTTAGTTTCTAAGCTAGTTGGACGCCTCCAACTTTTCTTTGTTCCTGCCAAACTTGGCGCTGTACATGTAAGGACTTCATTTATTGTCCCATTAAATTTCCTACCTTCCCACCCTTATCCTTTCCATCCACATGGGTCTATGCGTCCCCTTCCTTAGGTTAGGATTAGTTTAGGATTTTAATAGTCCATATCTAGGTCATTCACCTAGTTCATAGGTTAATGGAATTTATATCTATTTTCTCCCTTATGAAATCTAAAATCCATATAGGATAGTAGTTAGGGTATAAGATAAAACTTAGGGGTAGGTTAGGGTTTAATCCCCTAATATTTAATTAACTAGTTTCCATATCAAGTCTTTTCGCCTGACAGTCATATTCAACATTAAGCAGGACATTTCGTCCTAAGTTCCACATACCTGTGCCGCTTGCATCCAGGCCCTTATCGTCTTAGGTTGTCTAGCGTTACAACGGTGTGTGGTTTGAGAATCAAACATTTTTCATTGGCATCTACGTACCAGATATTCATACCTGAAATCAGGTGCTGCAACATTTATATCAACCTTCAGTCTGGTTTAAAAGTAAATCGACAAAGCGATCATAAGAAGGCCACAGCATACCTTGGATCAATGAAATTGATTCAAGGTGTGCTGTCAATCAGTGAATAGAGTTCATCAAGCATACGGCAAGTTTGTTGTCTCATTAGCAATCACACAAGCAATAATAACTTTTTTCCCAAGTATCAAGTTACATCAAACAAGGGTCCAGATCAGCAACACATTCCTCTAAGATCAAAAGATGTGTCTTAACATATTTATCTTCATTTCTGCAATTACAACATCATGAAAGGTAATGTGAAAATCTGAAACAGGTGAAACAGCCCTGCTCATTTTTGTGGCTAAATCCTTGTATTCTTACCTCTCTTGTGCCTCAGTCTCCATTTTTTATTTTTAGGCACTCAAATATTTCTAAAAATGGCACCATTGGATAGAGCTCTCTCTCAGCTTTCTAGAAAGGTGAAGTTTTCCTCTTAACTCCTCATATTTTTCAAGTTATGGCTCGGCAAAGTTTTTGTGGGAAATTTTCCCTTAGGAGGCCCGTGGCCAATAGGAAGCCGCCACATGGCACCTAGAGTGGCTCGAGCGCAGGGAAAATTTGCTAAAAAATTTCCAAAGACCAAACGGGTAAAAATTCAAACTTTTGCCCACTGATCCGATTTTGGCCTGTTTTTGCCCTAAATTTTCAAATCACCATATCTTTCGATCCAAGCTCAAATTTTCACGATTCTGATATATCAATGGAAAGATGGTGAAATTATCTACATAATTCGTGGGGTCAATTTTTCATTTTGGTTGAGTTTGGAGAGATAAAATCAAGAAATCACCTTTGGCACGTGGGAATGCAGCCAGAAATGACGTTTCAACAACCAGTTTTAGTAAGTAAAATGGATAGCATTCTTCTTCATTTACATGGCCACAAATGTCAGGGCATGGGTCTGTAAGGATGCCCATCCCTTATTTTAATGCATCTTCATTCAATGGGGAATGGCTTCCACATTTTTTACAAAGCTTTTCTCTCTCTTGGGCTTGACCCATGCATTGTAAAAAGCCAGATTTGGCTCATTTTTTGAGGTTGAACATTTTTTTTTAACCGATAGCAAGCTTCTTCTTTCACCTTCAACAAGTGATTTTTGTAAGTATCAGACCTTCTTCATGATTGTAACAGGTTTCTTGCCTCTTTGATGTTGCAAATGCAAGGATTTTGACAGTGAAAAATGACAGTGTAGACTCTGTGATCAATTTTCAGTCCTTTGTTTGAAATATTGTCTTAAACTTCATTTCAGACCTCTAATTGACATCTTATCAGCCTGTGTATGATGTTTCATGTTTTCATGTTACATTTTATGAAATTGTGTCAATTTGGCATGAACAAGAAGTGTTCACCACTCCTTTGGTGTATCACCTATTAGTTTAGTTTCAATTTTTGCACTTTCTATCTCTGTCTCCTTGGAATTTAGAGTTAGGATTAGGAGTTCAAACCTCTGCAATTGTGCAAATAACAGATATAATCAGAGGAGTTTTAGGAACAAACCTCTAATCTGGAGATTCCTCTCTCATTTTACAAGTCCCACACTTGGAGAGAGGTTTCAATGTTGTGCAATCACACTGGATGCCTAAAACATCAACTTAGAAACCTAATTTGCATCCAGGGGTGCTGCTGATTTGTAACAACAGTTTTGGCATGCCTTGGTGGGACCTTAGAGGTCTCATTTTCATTGCAAAAAAGTTGATGTGCATCTGCTGCAATTTTCTTGCTTAAAAGAGCTATAAATTGCACATCTGGCGACTCCAAGGGGAAGAATCAGCTGGTTTTGGCAGTGCAGACCTGAAAACTCATGAGAAGAATCAACACAAGGTCAAGAGCTGGAGAGGAAGAGGTGTTGTTTGAATATCTGTAGTTATCTCCAAGAATAAGGCAAAGTGGGAGGAGAATCCAAAGGTCTCCATCTCCACCAAACAGAACTCTCTCAACTCCTCCACCTGGTAGGCCTTTCATTCAATCAACAAGGGTTCTAAGACCAATTAGAATGGCACAAAACAACCCCTATGTCAATTTCACTGGCAGCAGCCCACTTGCTCTCAATGCACAAAATCTCAATCCCAGTTACAGCATTGAAGAACATTCCATACTTCACTGGAGAAAATTAGACCTCACCTGGTGATCATGTTAAGGATATTGCTAACATTTGTGTAATCCATGAGATCAATGAGATGCAAGTTGCTGTCAAACTGCTGGACATCTTCATTCAAAGGGAAAGCTTTGCAATGGTTCAGGAGTCTTGCCTCATGTTCTATTCAAAATTGGAATCAGCTATGTATAGCCCTCCATGAGTAGTTTGGGGAAAAGGGAGACAACTTGTCCCTTTTGGAGCAGCTGACAACTATCAAAAGAGCTCCCAATGAGCAGCTGACTAATTTTAATTTCAGATTTCAAAGGACTTGGGAGAGAATTCCAGTGGTAGTCAGGCCAACAGCAGAAGGTTCTTTTCTCTACTATCTCAAAGCTTTAAATTCTAATATTTCTATGTTGATTCAGTCCATGGGAGGCATAACTATCCCTATGGCTTATAGCATTGCCATTAGGGCTGAAAATTGTTTGATCCAAGCTGGAAAACTAGCCCCTAGAACTCCCATGCCATTGTTTCCAAGTTTAGAGAGCCCAAACACTAATCAAGCACCTAATTTGGCTCCTTCTCCCACTCCTAGAAATCAGAGTTCAAATGAAGCTTCTACTTCATCTCCAAGTGCCGCAAATGAAGCTTCAAGAAGTCATGAAGCAATTGCAAAATTTAGGTAATGAGCTGGTTACTCTCAAGAGGCAACAAGCCCAAAGTTTTAGACCTTCCTTCCAGCCTCAAGCTCAGCCTAACAGGCAACCATATCAACCTCATAGACCACCCAATCCAACTGCAAATCTAAATCAAGCAAGGCCTCCTGCCAATAGAGCATTTCAACCCTATAATCCAAATGCTATATCTGCCTCTAAGGCATTGGTGCCAACACAAAACAACATTGCTCAGGAGTATGATTGGTGTTTTCCATGCAATGAACCTCACAACCAATCTATGTGCTTCAACGGTGCCTTGAATCAAGCATTAATGGTGAAAACTACTGGTGTGGAGGGTGAGGGGCAATCAAGGAAACAACCAACAACAAGAAACATTCCAGCAGCACTCAGCTCCAAATGACACCACACTTGTGAACTGGCAGGCAGAGGATTTTTGTGGCATAAATCAAATAGTCTCTCAAGGTGTTACAGCCAACAAAAGGTCAAAAAGAAGGAATTTGGGTGAAGAACAACCATTAGCTCCAACCAATCCACAACCTTTTATGGCTCAACAAATGGTTGGCAAACAAAATCCAGTTGTAAATACACAAGGGCAGCTAAGAACAACTCCTAGACCAACTGAAATACCAGTTGTTACTGCCCACATGCAAGGGATGAATATGCAAACCAAGGGACAACAAAGAGATCCTTCATCACCATTTAGTATCATTGATTAGATGAAGAAGACAAATGTAAATATATCAATGTGGGAATCCCTATCTATCCCAGGCCAGAGAGATTTGCTACAAGCTGTCATGAAGGACTGGCCAACTTCGAATCAGCAAGTCCAAATGCAAGAGAAGGTGCTCACAAATGTTGCCCAGCCTGAAGGGAATCATGGAGGACAGCAAGGTAAAATGTTGAAGCCCCCTCCTTTTTATGTCTCATTAATCATTGGAAACCAATTGGTGCACAATTGCATGATTGATTATCAGGGCAAGTAGCTCAGTGATGCCTAAGCAAATAGTTGATCAGCTAGGACTTCAATATGAAACCATATCCAAAGGGGTAGTGCAGTTGGATGGGACAGCAGTAACAACAGTTGGGGTGATTAGAAACTTGAGTCTTACCTTGCATGCATGTCCAAATGTTGTTGTTTTACAAGATGTATCAGTTATAGACCTTCCACCACTCTTTGCCCTATGTTTGTTAAGAGATTTCATAGCCAAGATTGGAGGATATTTGTCTGTTGATTGGTCACACATGTTGTTCAGAATGAGGTATGGAACCAAAGCTATAATCAGGTCTGAACCTATTGCAAACTTCCACATTGAGCCCTACACTCCAAGTCAGATCAATGCCAACTGTTCGGCATTTGATCAAGAAGATCACCCAAGCACTGATGAAGCTGACACCAAGGTTGGAAGCATCCCAGATCTAACTCTTGATGAATGGGAAAACAAGGTGCATGCTTTTGATCCTTATCAAGAAGTAGAAGAATCTGAGCTAGGGGTCTATTGCATACATCAAGAAGATCAGCCCATTCCTAGCATCACCAAGCCAAACCATAAGGATGACAATGAGGTATGGCAGCTGTTTTTTGATGGATCAAGGAGTAGACAAGGTGCAGGAGGTGGAGCTATGCTTATTTCACCTCAAGGAGTAAAGTACTATTCAGCTTTTAGATTTCAGTTTGCATGCTCCAATAACACTGCTGAATATGAAGCCTTAGTGCAAGGGATGCATTGGGCAATAAAGAGAGGAATAAAGAACTTGCAAGTCTTTGGTGATAGTGAATTGATTGTAAACCAAGTTAAGGGGCAACATGCTGTCAAGAATAATCTACTCAAGTGCTACAAGAACAGGGTGTGGGACCTCATTGAAGATTTTGAGGGCTTTAGCATAAAATCCATTCCTAGAAAAGAAAACCAAGCTGCTGACAGGCTTGCAGCAGTTGGGGGCAAGCCTTTGATATTGTGGAAAGCATTCAAAAGGACAAGGTACAGCCAAACATCCATGTGATTGTGAGGCCTTCAGTGCCGGATAACAATGTAAGTTGGCAAGTGTTTGAGAATGACCAAAAAATCATCCATTTCTTAAAAGAAGAAGCTGAGTTCTCAGCTAAAAATCAAGAAAAATTGGAACACCAGTATGGTGACCAAGTGGTACAGCTGAGAACTAACAAGCTGCCCAAGGGACTTATCACTTTGGAGTCCATTTTCAATCCCAATGATCAGTTTAGGAAAGAGAAAGCAAACATTCAGGTCAAGAGAGAAGATTCAGTATCCATCTTGGTGGAAGAGAACAAACCATTGCAAATTGGAAAGATGACAACTGAACAAGAAAGGTATGAGTTCATACAGCTGTGTCAAGAGTTCCCTGATGTGTTTTCTTGGAGCTACGAAGATTTGAAAGGTTTCAATCCCAAGTTAGCTCAGCACACCATTGATTTGGATCCAAATACTAAGCCCATCAGGTAGAAACAAAGGCCAGTCAATCCACACATGGAACCTCTCATGAGGAAGGAATTGAACAAGTTGATTGAGTCAAGAATCATATTCCCAATCAAGCATTCTAGTTGGGTTGCCAACTTAGTTCCAGTCAGAAAGAAGAGTGGAGAGATCAGATTGTGCATTGATTTCAGAGATTTGAATAGAGCATCTCTCAAGGACCATTACCCACTTCCTTCTATGGAGCAAATTTTACAAGTTGTTGCTGGCTCTGAAAGGTTTTCATTGCTTGATGGCTACTCAGGGTACAATCAGATTATGGTGAAGGAAGAAGATCAGTTCAAGACAGCCTTCACAACCAAATGGGGAACTTATGCATATAGGAAAATGCCATTTGGGTTGTCCAACGCTGGAGCTACCTTCCAAAGAGCAATGGACATGGCGTTCAAAGGTTTGATTAACAACATGGTGCTGATATATCTTGATGATATCACTATTTTTTCAAAGAATGCAGCAGACCACCTCTCTCATTTGAGACAAGTCTTCCAAAGGTGCAGGAGATTTGGAGTGTCTTTGAATCCTAATAAGTGTATCTTCCTAGCACATGAAGGAAATCTCCTTGGCCATATTGTCTCCAAAGAAGGATTAGCAATTGATCCAGAGAGAGTTGAAGCCATAAGAGCACTACCATTGCCAAGCCACAAGAAGGCACTTCAGAGTTTCTTGGGGAGAATAAATTTTGTTCGGAGGTTTGTCCCAGATTTTGCAGCCCTTGTTAAACCTATCACCAAGATGTTGAAGAAAAGCATGGCTTTCAAATGGACAGCAGAAGGCAAGGAGAGTTTTGAAGCAATCAAAGAAGCCATCTCTCAAGCACCAACTCTCATCAACCCAGACTTCTCCAAGGATTTCATCCTCTATGCATTTGGGGGTAATGATACCATTTCTACCATTTTGGTACAGCAGAACAAGGACAATGATGAGCAGCCAATTGCTTTCTTCAGCCAAAGCCTAGATGACTATGAGGTGAGATATTATTTTATTGAGAAGCATGTACTTGCAGTAATCAGAAGCTTGAAGAAATTCAAGCATCTAGTCTTAAACAACAAGGTCCAGTTGTTGGTCTCTCATGCTAGGGAGTAAAGGACTTCCTCCTCAACAAAGATTTGAGTTAGAAAAAGGTAGGTTGGATCACTCGTGTCATGGAGTATGACATTGAGATCAAGGTCACCAAGCTGGTAAGAGGAAAAGGATTGTGTGAGCAGCTGATTTTGGGTAAGTAAAAAGAAGTATGCAATGAAGAAGAGGCTGTTTTGACAGTTCAAGATAGCCATGAGCCAAGGTGGCACTCAAGAAGAAAATAATGTTTGTCCCCACTCCTTGCTGGACCCAAGGTCTAATGCACTTCCTAAGCACAGGCCTATGCCCTCTAGAGATGAACAAGACCCAAAAAAGATACTTCAGATTGCAGGTTGTCCCATATGCCATAGTAGTTGGAGTTTTGTTCAAGAAAGATGTGAATGGAGTGTTGTTGAGATGCATTAGCACAAATAAAATTCATAGGGTGTTGGAAGAGTTCCATGGTGGACTAGCTGGTCGTCATTTTGCAACGAGAGTGATAGTTCTAAAAATTATGAAGGGTGGTTATTATTGGCCCAAGATTTTCAGTGATTGCTTTGCACGGATCAAGAGGTGTAAGAATTGTGCATTCTTCATAGGAAAAGAGAGACTTGCTGCCCTTCCATTGCATCCAATCTCAATTGACCAGCCATTCATACAATGGGGTTTGGACTTCATTGGAGTCATTAATCCCAATTCAAGCCAAGGGCACAAATGGATTTTGACAGCCACATACTACTTCACCAAGTGGACTGAAGCAGTAGCACTCAAAGAGGCAAATGAGTCTAGCATCTTAGACTTATATGAGGGCATAGTAACCAGATTTGGCATACCTACTACAATAATTTCAGATAATGCATTGGCATTCATTGGATCCAAGGTGACTGAGTGGGCTGTCAAGAACAGGATCTACCTAAATACTTCATCAAACTATTACCCTCAAGGTAATGGCCAGGCTGAGTCTACAAACAAGAACTTGTTGAGGATCATTAGGAGAACTCTTGATGAGAATCAAAGGTCTTGGCATACCAAACTGAAATCAGCCTTATGGGCTGATAGGATAACTCCCAAGAGATCCACAGGTAACTCTCCATTCAGGCTTGTCTATGGAAGAGAAGCAATCTTGCCCATGTCTCTTGAGTTTCCAACATTGGAACTCATGAAACAGTTGGAGCTATTGGAATTTGAACCCATGGAGGTGAGATATGCAGAGTTGATGGAGCTTCAAGAGATCAGAGATCAGGCATCCCAAGCAATGGAGAAGGATCAAGCTTTGATCAAGAAGAGCTTTGACAGGAAGGCCAAGAGTAGATCTTTCCAGGTTGGAGATCTAGTTTTAAAATGGGATGCAGATAGAGAAAAACCGGAAGGCATTCAAAATTTTATGCCATTTGGAGTGGCCCATACATGGTCACAAAGTGCAAGAACAGCAATGCTTTCCAATTGTCTTCATTGGATGGTGAAGAACTGCAGATTCCAGTCAATGGAATCTATATCAAGCATTAGCTTCTAAAGAGAAATTCTCCACCTTGTAAATATTAGCTTAGGTTTCCATTCCTTCAAGTGCTTGTGCACATTTTTTTGCTGTAGGTTAGTTTTGCTTTCCCTAAGTGCTTTGTCATAGGCTTACTGTCCCTGGAGATGTTTTGTAGTCCTTGCTTCCATCAGGTGATATTCCATCTTCCTCCTTGTAACATTCTAAGTCAGTGGGGGTTCTAAATAGAAAATTTGATGACTCCATGCCCAATGGACTACTTCAGGAAACTGACATTTTCATCTAGCAGGTAGATGACCCCTCTGAATCGCCAAAATTGTTATCCAAAATGTGCCCCTGCTCATTTTTGTGGCTAACTGCTTGTGTTCTTGTCTCTCTTGTGCCTCAGACTCTATTTTTTGGGTTTCAGGCACTCAAATCTTTCTGGAAATGGCACCATTGGATAGAGCTCTCTCTTAGCTTTCTAGAAAGGTAAATGTTATCTAAATGTGCCCCCTGCTCATTTTGTGGCTAACTCCCTTTCATTCTTTCTTTCTATTGTGCCTCAATCATAAATTTTTACTTTTTAGTCACTCAAAACCTTCTGGAAATGACACCATTGGATAGAGCTCTTTCTCAACTTTCCAGAAAGGTAAAGTTTTCCTCCTAACTCCACGTATTTTTCAAGTTATGGCTCGGTGGAGTTTTCGTGGGAAATTTTTCCCTTGAAGGTCCTGCAGCCAATCAAGAGCTGCCACGTGTCCAAGGGCGAAAAAAACACCAAGTGACCCGAAGGAAAAAATGGTCAGGAAGGGCCCACACCCAATCAAAACATGCCATGTGGCACCTGGAGTGGCAGAGTGCGGGGAAAATTTGAAAAATGTTCCAAAGACAAAACGGGTAAAAATTCAAACTTTTTGCCCGCCGATCCGATTTTGGCTTGTTTTTGCCCTAAATCTTCAAATGGCCATAACTTTCGATCCAGAGCTCAGATTTTCATGTTCTTTATATCAATGAAAAGATGGTGAAATTCTCTACAAGATTCCATGGTCAATTTTGAATTTTGGTTCAAATTGGAGGGAGAAAATTAAAAAAATCTTCTGGTATGCACCCATAGATAGAATTGACGTTTCAACAACCAATTTTAATGCAAAATGGGTCGCATTCTTCTCCATCATGGTCAAAAATGTTAGGGCATGGGTTTGTAAGGACCTCCATGCTGTTTTTAATACATTTTTGTTAATGAAGAATGGCTCCCACGTTTTTTCATGTTTTCTCTCTCCTAGGCTCGACCCATTCACTGTAAAAACTAGATTTGGCTCATTTTTCAAAGGGTGGAACACTTTTTTGCATAGCAAACTTCTATTTTCACCTTTAGAAAGTGATTTTGGCAAGTATCAGACCTTCCAGGGATTGTAACAGGTTTTTCTACCTCTTTGGTGTTGGAATACAAGGATTTTGATGTTGAAAATCACAATGCAGGCTCTGTGAATGCTTTCAGTCCTTTGTATGTGTTGTTTGCTTCATTTCAAACCCTTGATCACAGTTATCAACCTTTGCATGATGTTTTATGTTACAATTTCTGAATTGTGTCAATTTTCATGAGCAAGAAGTGCTCACCACTCCTTTGGTGTATCACCTTTATTAGTTTAGTTTCAATTTTTGCATCTCTTATCCCTGTCTCCTTGCAATCTAGGATAAAATTAGGATCTGAACCTTTGCAGTTGTGCAAATAATAGATCTAATCAGAGGAGTTTGAGGAACCAGCCTCTAATCTAGAGATTCCTCTCTCATTTTTACAAGTCCCACACTTGGAGAGAGGTTTCAATGTTGTGCAATCACACTAGATGCCTAAAACATCAATTTAGAAACCTAATTTGCATCCAGGGGTACTGCTGATTTGCAACAACAGTTTTGGCACACTCGGTGGGACCTTAGAGGTCTTCCACTTCATCTTTTGTAGGTTGGTGTGTTCCTGTGAAGATTTCAGCCTTTAGTTGCACTTGCAAACACATCTAGCAACTCCATCTGATCAACAACCCATTTATGAAGTTGCAGACCTATTTTTCATCCATTTCCATCCATTATTCTTTCCATCTCTTTCATTCTTTTCCATTCCATGAAGTTGTGCAATCATGACTTCATTTCCATCATGGAACTCACATTTACAACAGCAGCAATGTTTCCCATTTCCAACATGTTTTTTAAATCCTCCAAATCAGCAAATTGAATAAATTCAAAATCAGCATACATACCCATATGAGCAGCAATGCCAAAATTAGTTTGGCTATGGAGCTTTCCAAGAGCAAGGGTGTGCATACAATGAAGACAATCAGATGTAATATGCTGGTCTGTTGGAGAAAATCTAAAAGATGGAGGTAAACATGGTGCAATCCAAGGCTCAAGCACAAATGAAAGCATTTGGAATCAGTTGTGGAGCACCCTGTCCATGGGTGGGACCTTTCCCAAGGCATTACAGCCCTCAAGAGAAGCTTGACTTCATGATTGCAATGCTGCCATTGCTTGCAAAGTGGATTGAAGGAATAGAGGTGTATGAGAGGAGTATTTAGCAACCTTTTCAATGGGTAAGCACACCATCTCATGCCTTTTCTTTTCCTCTTTTCCCATCTGTTTTATCTCAGCAGTGTCAAGTTTTAAACTCTCCATCTACTGTCCCAAGTGTTGAATCCATTTCTCCACCCGCTAGTCTTCCACCTCATCTCAATTCTTCTGTCCTTATCCCTTCCAAACAGTCATCCCCTCCACAAGAGCTAAATGATACACCCTCTCCTCCAAAGAAACAAGAGGTTTTACCTCCTCCACCACCACAAAAAATTACAAAAATCAGTCATGAAGGACAACAAAAAGAGAAGCCAAACAAGGATGAAGAAATTCAAATTTTGAAGAGTTGGGCTCTTAAATTTGGGATGAAGAAGATCCCTTTACTGATGAAACCTTCAGAAGAGGTTGGAGTTAAAGAACAAATGGTGTTCAAGACTAATTTTGTTGCAGCAGAAGAAGAGCAAAAAGGAGTTGCAGATCAGCAATCAATTTGTTTAGAATATAGTGTCCATGTTGGCACCCTATTTGAAGGAAATGCTGATCCAATTCAAATTACAAAAATCAATCATGAGGGACACCAAGAGGAAGGAGAAGCTGCTCCAAATCCAAAATAAGAAGAGCACATTCCAGCTGTAGGGGAGAAAAGTATAGATCCAAAGGCTTTGAGCACAAAGCAGGTTATAGAAGAACCTTCAGTTCTTCTCTCCACTTCATCTCTCTCAAGTTCTAGTACTGAAGAAGAGTTTGATCCCTCAAACTCAATGCTGGAGGATGAAAGAAACCATGGTGATCAAGTTGCAGATCAAGAGAACGCCATGGTAGAGGTTGAACATTTGCAGCAGGACAACAATGAGGTAGTTTACCTGTCTGATTTGGAGGACTGTTTTGATGAAGAAGAACCGGTTGAGTTTCCACCATTCTCTCTTTCATCATCCATCTTCCAAACACAAGAGCCTGTTGTCATGGAGGAGAGTATTCATCTGCAATAGCCTGCATCTTATAGAAGATCTTTAGAACCAAGATTGGAAGATTTTAATCTTTCATGTCCTTCATTGGAGGAAGAGAAAGGGCAGAAGGGTTCTATCATTGCTTCCACACCATCCATTCAAGGTCTACAAGAGAAATCCATTCTTGGAATTGAAAATCAGAATTATGGGCATGCCAATGGATCAGACCTTTCCCAATCAAGTATTTGGCTTCATTGGAGCCAAAGGAGAAGCCACAACTAGTCATGCTTGCTTCTAAGCATGAGGATGAGCTGCAAAGTTCCAAGGATCAGCTGTCATACCTCTCCAATCCAAATGCAAAGCAAATAAAAGAGGTATTGGCTTTTTTTTTAGTTGACACCTTGCTAATTTGGGTAGAAGACCAGCTTCTTGTTGATTTTCCACTCATCAATTCAGCCATACTCAACTCCAAATCATTTGCATGGCTGCCAATTTTGAAGAAAGGAAGCTATTTTGCACAACCAGTTACAGGGTTCGTTTAGCTCACCTTTGCTTCCAGTTAGAGTAGAGTAGGTAGGTTTGCTTTCAGTAGAAGAAGTGCTTGTGCACACTCTACATATTCCATTTAGAGCATGTATGATTTTCAGTTTGTACATAGTTTTGGTGCTGCTGGTTTCGCTCTTGCACAGTTCATTTTGATGGCATTTTGGTGGGAACAACTCCATGTCCAGTGGGATTCAAGCGGTTCAGAGGGAAGTTTTCAAAGTTTAGATCAGTTTTCAGGATACTACTCATGACTCCATGCCCAATGGATTGCTTCAATCTATTGATCATTCATCCAGCAGGCATATGACCCCTCTAAGTCGCCAAAATTGTTATCCAAATGTGCCCCCTGCTCATTTTGTGGCTAACTCCTTTACATATTTCCTTCTCTTGTGCCTCAGTCAGAATTTTTTGTTTTCTAAGAACTCAAAACCTTCTAGAAATGGCACCATTGGATAAATCTCTTTCTCAGCTTTCTAGAAAGGTAAATTTTTCCTCCTAACTCCACGTATTTTTCAAGTTATGGCTTAGCGGAGTTTTGGTGGGAAATTTTTCCCTAGAAGGCCCGCAGCCAATCAGGAGTTGCCACGTGTCCAAGGGCGAAAAAACACCAAGCGACCTGAAGCAAAAAATGGTCAGGAAGGGCCCACGCCCAATCAAAAAGTGCCATGTGGCACCTGGAGTGGCGGAGTGTGCGGAAAATTTGAAAAATGTTCCAAGGACCAAATGGGTAAAAATTCAAACTTTTTGCCCACCGATCCGATTTTGGCTTGTTTTTGCCCTAAAACTTCAAATCACCATAAATTTTGATCTAGAGCTTGGATTTTCACGTTCTTTATATCAATGGAAATCTGGTGAAATTATCTACAAGATTCCATGGTCAATTTTGAATTTTGGTTCATTTTGGAGGGAGAAAATAAAAAAACTCTTCTGGTACGTGCCCATGGACAGAAGTGATGTTTCAACAACCAATTTTAATGCAAAATGGGTCGCATTCTTCTCCATCATGGTCAAAAATGTTAGGGCATGGGTTTTTAAGGACCTCCATGCTATTTTTAATGCATTTTGGTCAATGGGGAATGGCTCCCATGTTTTTTCACATTTTCTCTCTTCTGGGCTCGACCCATGCACTGTAAAAGCCAGATTTGGCTCATTTTTCAAAGGTGGAACACTTTTTTACACAGCAAGCTTCTATTTTCACCTTCAGCAAGTGATTTTGGCAAGTATCAGACCTTCCAGGGATTGTAACAGGTTTTTCTACCTCTTTGGTGTTGGAATACAAGGATTTTGATGTTGAAAATCACAATGCAGGCTCTGTGAATGCTTTCAGTCCTTTGTATGTGTTGTTTGCTTCATTTCAAACCCTTGATCACAGTTATCAACCTGTGCATGAGTTTTATGTTACAATTTCTGAATTTGTGTCAATTTACATGAAGCAAGAAGTGCTCACCACTCCTTTGGTGTATCACCTTTATTAGTTTAGTTTCAATTTTTGCATCTCTTATCCTAGTCTCCTTGCAATCTAGGATAAAATTAGGATCTGAACCTCTGCAGTTGTGCAAATAATAGATCTAATCAGAGGAGTTTGAGGAACCAGCCTCTAATCTAGAGATTCCTCTCTCATTTTTACAAGTCCCACACTTGAGAGAGGTTTCAATGTTGTGCAATCACACTGGATGCCTAAAACATCAATTTAGAAACCTGAATTTGCATCCAGGTACTGCTGATTTGCACATCGAACAGTTTTGGCACAACGAGGTTGGGGACATTCAGATGGTTGCCACTTAATAGTTGTCGGTTAGGTTGGTGTTTGTGTTCTGTGAAGATTTCAGCCTTTAGTTGCACTTGCAACCACATCTAGCACTCCCACCACATATGATCAAACAACCCCAATTATGCCCACCAAGGGGTAGGAAGAAACGAGGGATAGATAAGGGGAACGGAGAAAGTAGGATGTGAAAATCTCGCTAGGCATTGTTGCCTGCTTCGTAAATCTCCAGTTGTATTGATACTAGATGGCAATCATGGTTACTTCATTTTCAATAATTGGACACTCACATTTACAACAGCAGCAATGTTTCCCATTTCCAAACATGTTTTTAAATCCTCAAATCAGCAAATGAATAAATTTCAAAATCAGCATACCATACTCCTATGCGCAGCAAGCCAAAATTAGTTTGGTTTGATGGAGCTTTACCAAGAGCAAGGGGGGGCATACAAATGGAAGGACAATCGATGTAAATGCTGGTCTGTTGGAGGAAAAATCGAAAAGGTGGAGGGGTAAACATGGTGCAATTCCAAGTCAAGCACCAAATGAAAGCATTGGGAATCAGTTTGTGGAGCACCCGCCATGGGTGGGTGGGGAACCTTTCCCAAGGGCATTACAGCCCTCAAGAGAGCTTGACTTCATGATTTCAATGCTGCCATGCTTGCAAAGGGATTGAAGGAATTAGGAGGTGTATGAGAGGGATATTTAGCAAACTTTTCATATGGGTTAAGCAAAAAATTATAATGGCCCTTTATTTTACTATTTTACCATCTGGTTTATCCTAAGCTAGCATAGGTGTCAAGTTTTAAACTCTCAATCATTATCTACTTGTCCAAGGGGTTGAATCCATTTACACACACACCCGCTAGTTTCCACCTCATATCAATTAGTCTGGTTCCTTATCCCTACAAAACAGTCATCCCCTTGCCATCAACTGATGCTAAATTGATACACCCTACTCCTCCAAAAGAAACAAAAAGGTTTTACCTCCTCCACCACCACAAAAAACTTACAAAAAATTCAGTCACTGAAGGACAACAAAATAAGAGAGAAGCACAAACAAGGAGAAGAAATTCAAATTTTTGAAGAGTGGGCTCTTAAATTGGGATGAAGAAGAGAAGATCCCTTTATGATTGAAAACCTTCAGAAGAGGTTGGAGGAAAGAACAAATGGGTGTTAAGACTAATTTTGTTGCAGCAGAAGAAGAGCAAAAAGGAGTTGCGATAGCAATCAATTTGTTAGAATATAGTTGTCCATGTTGGACACCATATTTGCAGGGAAATGTGATCCAATTCAAGGAATTACCAAAACAATCATGAGGGACCCCAAGAGGAAGAGAGAAGTAAGAGGAAAGGAGGATGTAGAAGCTGCTCCAAATCCACAAAAATAAGAAGAGAACATTCCAGCTGTAGGGGAAGAAAAGTTATAGACTCCAAAGCTTCCTTGAGCCACTAAAGAAGGTTATAGAAGACACCTTCAGTTCTTCTCGCCACTTAATATCTCTCAAGGTTCTATGTACTGAAGAAGAGTTTGATCCTCGGTTGTTTGTTTGCCAAAAGCAGAGCGATCGAGGAGTCTGTATGAAGTAGTAAAAAATGGCGGCGATCATAGTGAAGAGTTTAGCATGTCTTGGCCAGAAAATGACTAAGGGGTGGAGAGCTTGAGTGGTGGGAAACAGTGGGCAGCACGGGACAAAAAGGGAGGCTGGGAGGTGACAGTGGAGGGGGTCGGGCGGGGGTGGGAAGGGGAAGGATAGACCGGGGGAGGGACCAAGCTCAGCGTCGCTCGCGGGCTATGCAGCACGCGGGCCAAACACAGAGCATGTTGTCATGGAGGAGAGGCACCAACATATTCATTTGCAATAGATGCATCTTTTATAGAAGATCTTTAGTAACCAAGTCTGGACGGATTTTAATTCGTTCATTGTCACTTCATTGATGGAAGAGAAAGGGAAGAACAGAAGGGTTCTTCATTGCTTCATCACATCCCGTCAAGGTCTACAAGATGAAATCATCTGGGAATTGAAAATAAGAAAATTATGGGCATGCCAAGGATAAGAACCCTTTCACAATCAAGATTTGGCTGCATTGGAGACCAAAGGACCGAAGCACAACTAGGTCATGCTGGCTTACTAACCATGACGGATTTGAGTATCAAAGTTTTCCAAGGATTTAGGCTGTCATTACCTCTCCCCCATCCAAGACAAAGCAAATATTATAAAAGAGGTAATTTCGGCTTTTTTTTAGTTGACACTGCTATTATGGGTAAGAAGACCAGCTTCTTGGTGATTTTCCCCTCATCAATTCAGCATACTCAAATCAAAATCATTTGCAGGTGCCAATTTTGAAGAAAGGAAGCTATTTTGCACACCCGTTACAGGGTTCGTGAAGCTCACCTTTGCTTCCATTAGGTAGAGTAGGTAGGTTTGCTTTTCAGTAGAAGAAGAGTAGAAAGAAGTGCTGTGCACATATACATATCTTCCCATTTAGAGCATGATGATTTCAGTTTGGATCATAGTTTTTGGTTGCTGCGGTTTCGCTCGTGCACGTTCATTTTGATGGCATTTTGGTGGGAACAAACTCCATTGTCCAGTGGGATTCAAAAGCGGTTCAGAGGGAAGTTTTCAAAGTTTTTTAGATACAGTTTTCAGGATACTACTCATGACTCCATGCCCAATGGATTGCGTTCTAATCTATTGATCCATTCATCATGCAGGCATATGACCCCTCTAAGTCGCCAAAATTGTTATCACAAAGTGCCCCCTGTCATTTTGTGGCTAACTCCTTTACAGATTTTCCTTATCTTGTGCCCGTCAGAATTTATTTTTGTTTCTAAGAACTCAAAACCTCTAGAAATGGCACCATTTGGATAAACTACTTCTAGCTTCTAGAAGGGAAATTTTTTCCTTCCTAACTCCACGCTTTTTCAAGTTAGGGGCTTAGGCGGAGTCTTTGGTGGGAAAATTTTTCCCTGAAGGACCGCAGCCAACATCAGGAGTTGCACGTGGTCCAGGGCGAAAAAAACACCAAGCGACCTGAAGCAAAAAATGGTCAGGAAGGCCAGACCAATCAAAAAGTGCCATGTGGCAACTGGAGTGGCGGAGAGCGGTAAAAGGGGCGGAGGAAAATTGAAAAATGTTCCAAGGACCAAATGGGTTAAAAAATTCACTTTTTGCCCCACCGATCCGATTTTGGCCTGTTTTTGCCCTAAAACTTCAAATCACCATAACTTTCGATCCAAAGCTTGGATTTTCACGTTCTTTATATCAATGGAAATCTGGTGAAATTCTCTACATGATTCCATAGTCAATTTTGATTTTTAGTTTATTTTGGAGGGACAAAATCAAAAAACACTTCTGGTACGCACCCATGGACAGAACTGACATTTCAACAACCAATTTTAATGCAAAATGGGTCGCATTCTTCTCTAGCATGGTCAAAAATGTCGGGGGATGGGTCTGTCAGGTCACCCATGCTATTTTTAACGCATTTTGGTCAATGAGGAATGGCTCCCATGTTTTTTCACATTTTCTCTCTCCTGGGCTCGACCCATGCATTGTAAAAGCCAAATTTGGCTCATTTTTCAAAGGGGAACACTTTTTTTGCACAGCAAGCTTCTGTTTTCACTTTCAACAAGTGATTTTGGAAAGTATCAGACCTTCCAGGGATTTTAACAGGTTTTTCTACCTCTTTGGTGTTGGAATACAAGGATTTTGATGTTGAAAATCACAATGCAGGCTCTGTGAATGCTTTCAGTCCTTTGTATGTGTTGTTTGCTTCATTTCAAACCCTTGATTACAGCTTATCAACCTGTGCATGATGTTTTATGTTGTACAATTTCTTAATTGTGTCAATTTGCATGAGCAAGAAGTGCTCACCACTCCTTTGGTGTATCACCCTTTATCAGTTTAGTTTTAATTTTTGCATTTCTTATGCCTGTCTCCTTGCAAATATAGGATAAAATTAGGATTCTGAACCTCTGCAGTTGTGTAAATAATAGATCTAATCAAGATGAGTTTGAGGAACTAGCCTCTAATCTAGGAGATTCCTCTCTCATTTTACAAGTCCCACACTTGGAGAGAAGTTTCAATGTTGTGCAATCAGACTGGATGCCTGAAACATCAACTTAGAAACCTGATTTGCATCCAGGGGTGCTACTGATTTGCAACAACAACAACATTGAAACCTCTCTCCAAGTGTATGACCTCTCTGAGTCACCAAAATTGTTATCCAAGATGGAATCTCCAGATTAGAGGTTCTGTTCCTCAAACTCCTTCTGATTCTTACCTCTATTATTTGCACAACTGCAGAGTCTCAGATTTTCTAATTTTATCCTAGATTGCAAGGAGACAGAGATAAGAGATGCAAAAATTGAAACTAAATTGATATAGAGGTCTCTACACCAAAGGCTTTCCAGAGCACTTAAAGTTGTTCCATGCTAAATCGACACAAATCAGATTTTTGCAAGTTAATGGCATCATGCACAGGTTGATAAGATTTTGTGGGATCAAGGGTCCCATAGGAGGCCTGAAGCCAATAGAAAGCACATACACGTGGCACCTGAAAGCATTCACAGAGCCTGCATTGGAAATTTTCAACATCAAAATCCTTGTATTCCAAACACCAAATGAGGCAGAAAAACCTGTTCACACTTTTGCCCGCCGATCCGATTTTGGTCTGATACTTGCCCTAAATTTTCAAATCACCATATCTTTTGCTCCAGAGCTGAAATTTTCATGCTTGTTATGCATATCAAGTGTTCCCCCTAGTGAAAATATCTAGCCATGATTCTAGGCTTTCACATTTTGCATTTTAGTCGAGCCCAGGAGAGAGAAAACGTGAAGAAATGCATGGGAGACATTCGTGGTATTGACCAGAAATGACGTTTCAAAAACAGCATGGAGGTCCTTAATGCAAACCCATGCCCTGACATTCTTCTTGACCATGCTGCCAGAAGAATGCGAGGGCATGGGTGCTGTAAGGTGTGCACATGTGTGTGTTAATGCATGTTGCGTTCAATGTGTTGTGTATTGATGTCCACGTGTGTTGTGTACCCGTTTGTGTGTCTGTGTGGGTCTTGACACATGTGCATGTGTAAAAGTGTGATTGTGTGCTCATGTGGGGTGTGTTGTGTGTCTGAAGGTGTTTGTGTGTGTTGTGTGTTGTGTGTGTGTTGTGCGGGTGTTGTGTGTGTGTGTGTCATGACCTGTGTGTCATGATGTGTAACAGTGTATGTGCCTCTTGTGATGTGTGTGTGTGTGTGTGATGTGTGTGTGTGTGAAAGGCGCACACGTGTGTGTGTGTGTGTGTCAATTTGTGTGTCCTGTGTGTGTGTGTGTGTGTGTGTGTGTTGGAGTGTGCACGCACGTCTAATGTATGTCTTGTCAGCCTGTGTGTGATGTTTCATGTTTGTGTTTGCTGGAAATGTGTGTCAATTGTGTCATGGACAAGAAGTGTGTCACCACTCCTTGTGTGTGTGTGTGTTGTGTAGTGTGTGTGTAGTGTGTCAATTTTTTTTTTTGTGTATCTTTGCGTGCATGCGTATGCATGTGCTTGTATTTGCATCTACGTGTGTGTGCATGCGTGCGTGTGCGTGTGCGTGTATGTGTGTGTGTGGGTGTGTGTGTGTGCGCGTGTGTGTGTGGGAACCAACCTCTAATGTGGAGATTCCTGTGTCATGTTTTCATGTCCCATGTGTTTGTGCGTGTGTGTGTCAATGTGCGTGTGCAATCACACTGCGATGCCGTGTGTTTGAGTGCAACTGTAGTGTGCGTGCGTGATTTGCGTGTGTTAAGGTGTGTCTGTGTGCGATGTGTGTAACAATAGTGTTTACCATGATAACGTTTACAAACATCAAGGTGTTACGTGTGTACACATGTGTGCGTTTGTGTGCGTGTGTGCGTGCATGTGCATGTGCGTTTGTATGTGCGTGTGTGTGTGTGTGGGCGTGTGATATCAGTTGTGTGTGTGTGTGCATGTGTTTTGTTGTGTGTGGGTGTGTTTGTGGTGTGTGCCTGTGTGTGTGCATGTTGCGTGTGTGTGTACATGTACATGTGTGTGTGTAAATGTGTGCGTGTGCATGTGTGTTTGCATGTGTGTTTGTGTGTGTGTGTGTGTGTTGGTGTGTGTGTAGTATGTGTGTGTATGTGTGTGTTGGTGTGTATGGGCGTGTGTGTGTGTGTAGTTGTGTGTGTCGTGTGCGTGCGCGCGCGTGCGCGCAGGTGTGTGTGTGTGTGTGTGTGTGTGTGTGTGTGTGCGTGTGTGTGTGTGTGCGTGTGTGTGTGTGTGTGTGTGTGTGTCTGTGTGCGCGTGCGCATATATATGCGCGTTTACGTGTGTATGTGTGTGTGTATTGGTGTGTGTGTGTGTGTGTGTGTGTATGTACGTGTGTATGTGTGTGTGTGTGTGTGTGTGCGTGCACGTGTACGTGTGTACGTGTGCCTATGCGTGTGTGTGTGTGTGTGTGTGTGTGTCTGTGTGTGTGGGAATGGGTGTGTGTGTGTGTGCGTGCATGCGTGTGTGTGTGTAGGCATGGGCATGTGTGTGTGTTGTTGTTTTGTGTGTGTATGTGTTGCTATGTGTGTGTGTGTTGTTGTGTGTGTGTGTGTGTGTGTTTTACTCTATGTGTGTGTGTTGTTGTTGTGTGTGTGTTGTTGTGTGTTTGTGTTGTTGTTGTTGTGTGTGTGTGTGTGTGTGTGTGTGTCTATCTGTCTGTGTCCCTCTGTGTGTGTGCGCGCGCACGTGTGCGTGCACGTGGGTTTCTGCGTGTGTTTGTTTTGTGTTGTGTGCGTGCATGTGTGCATGTGCGGGTGTGTGTGTGTGTGTGTGTCCATGTGCGTATATGTATGTGTGCTTTTTTGTGTGCTTGTGCGTGTTTTGTGTGTGTGTGTGGGGTGTGTTGTGTGTGTGCGCGTGCTTGTGTGTGTGTGTGTGTTGTGTGTTGTGTGTGTGTTGTGTGGGTGTTGTGTGTGTGTGTGTGTGTGTTGGAGTGTGTGCGTGTTTGTGTGTGTGTTGTGTCTGTGTCTGTGTCTGTGTCTGTCTGTCTTTCTGTGTCTATGTGTGTGCGTGCACGTGCGTTTCTGCGTGTGTGTGTTGTGTGTTGTGTGCGTGTGGTGTGTGTTGTGTGCGTGTGTTGTGTTGTGTGTGGGAGTTGTGTGTGTGTGTGGTGTGTTGTGTGTGTGTGTGGAGTGTGTTGTATGCTCGTGCATGGTGGATTGTACGTGTGCTGTGTGTTGTGTGTGTGTGTGTGTGTGTGCAAGTTGGAGTGTGTGCGTGTGTGTGTGTGTTGGTGCGTGTGTGTGTGTGTGTGTGTTGGAGTGTGTGCGTGTGTGTGTGTTGGAGTGTGTGTGTATGTGTGTGCCTGTGTTTTTGTGTGTGTGTTGTGTGTGTGTGTGTGTTGGAGTGTGTGTGTATGTGTGTGCCTGTGTTTTTGTGTGTGTGTTGTGTGTGTGTTGGTGTGTGTGTGTGTGTGTTTTTGAGTGTGTGTTTGTGTGTACCTGGGTGCGTGCGTGTGCGTGTGCGTGTGCGTGTATGTGCGTGTGCGTGTGCGTGTGTGTGTGGGTCTGTCCATGTGGGTGTCTTTGTGGGTGTGTATGTGTGCCTGTGCCTGTGTGTGTGCATGTGCGTGCACATGTGCGTGCGTGTGCGTGATTGTGTGTTTTAGTGTGCGCATGGGTGTGTGCATGTGTTTGTGCATGTGCATTTGTGTGTGTGTCCATGTACGTGTGTGTGTGTGTGTGTGCGTGTGTGGGTGTTTGTGTGCGTGCGTGTGTGTGTGTGTGTGCGTCCGTGTGCGTGTGTGCATGTATGTGTGCGTGTGTGTGCACACATGTGTTTGTGTGTGTGCACATGTGTGTTCGCGTGTGCATGCATACGTGTGTATCTACATGTGCACGCGTGTGTGTGTGTGTGTGGCGTTGTGTGCATGTGTGTGCATGTGCATGTGTGTGTGTGTGTGTTGATGTGGGTGTGGGTGTGGGTGTGTGTGTGTGTGTGTGTGTGTGTATGTGTGTGTGTGCGTGCATCCGTGCATGTGCGTGCGTGTGTTTGAGTGCGTGCGTGTGTGTGTGTGTGTGCGTGTGTGTGTGTGTGTTTTGTGTGTGTGTGCGTGCGTGTGCATGTGGCGTGCGTGTGTGTGGTGTGTGTGTTTGCGTGTGTGTGCGCGTGTGCGTGTGTCTGCGTGTGTGCTTGTGCGTAGTGCACGCGCGTGTGCACGCGCGCGTGCGCGTGTGTGTGTACGTGTGCGTGTGCTTTTACGCGACGCATCTACACGTGCGTGTGTGTGTGGTATGTGTGTGTGCATGTGTATGTGTGTGTGGGTGCGTGTGGGTGTGTGGGTGTGTGTGTGTGTGTACCTGTGTTTGAGTATGCGTGCATGCGTTTTTGTGTGTGTGCGTGTGTGCGTGTTGCCTGTGTGTTGCGTGTGTGTGTGTGTGTTGCGTGTGTGTGTGCGTACGTGCGTGTGTGTGTGTGCACGTGTTGCGTGTGTGTGTGTGTGCGCGTGCATGCGTGTGTGTGCGTGCGTGTGTGTGCAGTGTGTGTGTGTGTGTACGTGCGTGTGCGTGCGTGCATGTATGTACATGTGTGTGTGTGTGCTGTGTGTGTGTGTGCGCGCGTCGTGTGCATGTGCGTGTGTGTGTGTGTGTGTGTGTGCACACATGTGTTTGTGTGCGTGTGTGTGCGTGTGTCTGTGTAAGTGCGTGTGCGCATGTGTGTGTGTGTATGGTGTGTTTGTGTGTATCTGTTCGGGTGTGTGTGTGTGGGTGTGTGTTACATATGCGTGTGTGCATGTGTGTGTGCGGTTTGTGCACACATGTGTGTGTGTATGTACGTGTCGTGTGTGTGTGCGCGTGTGTGTGTGTGTAAGTGTGCATGTGCATGTGCCTGCGTGTGTGGATTTGTGTGTGCATGTGCGCATGGGTGCGCGTGTGCGTGTGTGCATGTGTGTGCATGTGTGTGCATGTGTGTGTTTGTGTGTGTACATGTGTGTGCGCGTGTGTGCACATGTGTGTTTGTGTGCGTGTGTGTTCATGCGTGTGCTTGCATGCGTGCGTGTACGTGCGTGCGTTCGTATGCGTGCACGTGTGTGCGTGTGTGTTTTGTGTCTATGTACGTCTGTGTGTGTGTGTGTGGTGTGCATGTTTACGTGCACCTGCATGTGCGTGTGCATGTGTGTGTGTGTGCGTGCGTGCATGTGCGTGTGTGAGTGTGTGTGTGTGTGTGTGTGTGTGTGTGTTCGTGTGGGCACACGTGTTTATGTGTCTATATGTGTGCATCTGCGTGCGTGTACGTCCGTGTGCATGTGTGTGCGTGTGTGTATGTATGTGTGTTCATGTGTGTTAGTGTGCGTGTGGGTGTGCATGTGCATTTGCGTGTGTGCGTGTGCGTTGTGCGTGCGTGCGTGTGTGTGTGTGTGTGTGTGTGTGTGTGTGTCCTATGTGTGCATATGCACCTGCGGGTGTGTAACATATGTGTGCAGGTGTGCTTGTGTGTGCGTGCGTGTGCGTGTGCATGTCTGCGTGTGTGTGTCTGTGAGCGTGTGCGTGTGTGTGTGCATGTCCGTGTGCTTGTGTGTGTACGTGTGCGTATGCCTGTGCCTGGTGCGTGCATGTGCATGCGTATGCATGTACGTGCGTTTGGGTGTGTGTGTGTGTGTGTCTGTATGTGTGTTTCCGTGTGTGAATGTGCGTGTGCGCGAGTGCGTGTGTGCGTGCACATTTGTGAGTGTGCGTGCGCGCGCGTGTGTGTGTGCGTGCGTGTGTGCATGTACGTGTGTTTGTGTGTGTGCGTGTGCGTGTGTGTGTGCGTGTGTGTGCTTGTGCGCGTGTGCGTTCATTCATGCATGTGTGTACGTGTGTGCATTCATTCGTGCGTGTGTGTACGTGTGTGCGTAAGTGTGTGTATGTGTGTCTGCGTGCGTGTGTGTGTGTGTGTGTGTGTGCGTGCGCGTGCATACGTGTGTGCGGGTGTGCGCGCGCGCGTGTGCGTGCGTATGTGCGTGTAAGTGTGTGTGTGTGTGCATGTGTGAGTGCTTGTGCGTGTGCGTGTGCATGTGTGTGTGTGTGCAAGTGGGTGTGCGTCGATATGCGTGTGTGTGTATGTGTACGTGTGTGCGTGTGTGTATGTGTGTGCGCGCGTGTGTGCATGTGCGTGTGCTTGTGTGGGTGTCTGGGTGTTTGGGTGTGTGTTTGTGTGTGTGTGGGCGTGCTTGTGCATGTCTGCGTGCATGTGTGAGTGTGTGTGTTGTTGTGTGTGTGTGTTGCTGTGCGTCTGTGTGTGTGTGTGTTGCTGTACATCTCTGTGTGTGTGTTGTTGTGTGTGTGTGTGTTGCTGTGTATGTCTGTTGTTGTTATTGTGTGTGTCGTTGTGTGTTTGTGTGTCTATGTGTGTGTGTGTCTGTCTGTCTATCTGTGTCTGTGTCTGTGTGTGCGCGCGCACGTGCGCGTGCACGTGGGTTTCTGCGTGTGTGTGTTGTGTGTTGTGTGCGTGTGTTGTGTGTTGTGTGAGTGTGTGTGCGTGTGTGTGTTGTGTGTTGTGTGTGTCCATGTTTGCATGTGTGTGTGCATGTGTTAACATGTGTGTGTGGGGGTGCATGTTGTGTGTGTGTGAGGGTGTCCGTGTGTCTGCAAATGCAGTGTGTGTCTAAATGTGATGTTTGTAGTGCAAGTACGTAGTGTGATTGCACAACATTGAAACCTCTCTCCAAGTGTGGGACTTGTAAAAATGAGAGAGGAATCTCCAAATTAGAGGCTGGTTCCTCAAACTCCTCTGATTGGATCTATTATTTGCACAACTGCAGAGGTTCAGATCCTAATTTTATCCTAGATTGCAAGGAGACAGGGATAAGAGATGCAAAAATTGAAACTAAACTGATAAGGGTGATACACCAAAGGAGTGGTGAGCATTTCTTGTTCATGCAAATTGACACAAATCAGAAATTGCAACATAAAACATCATGGGCAGGTTGATAAGCTGTAATCAAGGGTTTGAAATGAAGTAAACAACACATACAAAGGACTGAAAGCATTCACAGAGCCTGCATTGTGATTTTCAACATCAAAATCCTTGTATTCCAACACCAAAGAGGCAGAAAAACCTGTTACAATCCCCGGAAGGTTTGATACTTCCAAAATCACTTGTTGAAGGTGAAAACAGAAGCTTGATGTGCAAAAAAGTGTTCCCCCTTTGAAAAATGAGCCAAATCTGGGTTTTACAGTGCATGGGTCGAGCCCAGGAGAGAGAAAACATGAAAAAACATGGGAGCCATTCCCCATTGACCAAAATGCATTAAAAACAGCATGGAGGTCCTTACAAACCCATTCCCTGACATTTTTGACCATGCTGGAGAAGAATGCGACCCATTTTGCATTAAAATTGGTTGTTGAAACGTCAGTTCTATCCATGGGCGCGTACCAGAAGCATTTTTTTATTTTCTCCCTCCAAACTGAACCAAAATTCAAAATTGACCATGGAATCTTGTAGAGAATTTCACCAGCTTTCCATTGATATAAAGAACGCGAAAATCCGAGCTCTGGATCGAAAGTTGTGGCGATTTGAAGTTTTAGGGCAAAAACAGGCCAAAATCGGATCGGCTGGCAAAAAGTTTGAATTTTTACCCGTTTGGTCTTTGGAACATTTTTTCAAATTTTCCCCGTGCTCCGCCACTCCAGGTGCCACATGGCATGTTCTGATTGGGCGCGGGCCTTTCCTGACCATTTTTTCCTTCAGGTCGCTTGGTGTTTTTTCGCCCTTGGACACGTGGCAGCTCCTGATTGGCTGCAGGCCTTCTAGGGAAAAATTTCCCACCAAAACTCCGCTGAGCCATAACTTGAAATTGAAAAATACGTGGAGTTAGGAGGAAAAATTTACCTTTCTGTAAAGATGAGAAAGAACTCTATCCAATGGTGCCATTTCCAGAAGGTTTTGAGTTCCTGGAAAACAAAATATTCTGACTGAGGCACAAGAGAAGGAAATATGTAAAGGGAGTTAGCCCACAAAATGAGCAAGGTGGCACATTTAGATAACAATTTTGGTGACTCAGAGGGGGTCATCTACCTGCTAGATGAATGATCAGTAAGCCTGAAGCAATCCAATTGGGCATGGAGTCATGAGTAGTAGCCTGAAAACTGATCTGAACTTTGAAAACTTCCCTCTAAACCACTTGAATCCCCACTGGACATGGAGTTGTTCCCACCAAAATGCCATCAAAAACGAACTGTGTAAGAGTGAAACCAGCAGCACCATAGACTATGTACAAACTGAAAATCATACATGCTCCAAATGGAAAATGCAGGAGTGTGCACAAGCACTTCTTCTACTGAAAGAAAACCTACCTACTCTACTCCAACTGGAAGCAAAGGTGAGCTAAATGAACCCTGCAACTGGTTTTTGCAAAATAGCTTCCTTTCTTCAAAATTGGCAGCCATGCAAATGATTTAGAGCTGAGTATGGCTGATTGGATGAGTGGAAAATCAACAAGAAGCTGGTCTTCTACCCAAATTAGCAAGGTGTTAACTAAAAACAAATCCAATACCTCTTTTAGTTGTTCTGCATTTAGATTGGAGAGGTATGACAGCTGATCCTTGGAAATTTTTAGCTCATCCTCATGCTTAGAAACAAGCATGACTAGTTGTGGCTTCTCCTTTGGATCCAATGAAGCCAAATACCTAATTGGGCAAGGTCTGATCCATTGAGTATGCCCATAATTCTGATTTTCAACTCCAAGAATGGAGTTCTCTTGTAGACCTTGAATGGATGGTGTGGAAGCAATGGTAGAACCCTTCTGCCCTTTCTCTTCCTCCAATAAAGGACATGAAAAAATTAAAATCTTCCAATCTTGGTTCCAAAGAGCTTCTATAAGATGCAGGCTGCTGTAAATGAATACTCTCCTCCATGACAGCAGGCTCTTGTGTTTGGAAGATGGATGATGAAAGAGAGAATGGTGGAAACTCAACTGGGTTCTTCTTCATCAAAACAGTCCTCCAAATCAGACAGGTAAACTGCCTCGTTGCTATCCTGCTACAAATGTTCAACCTCTCCCATGGCGTTCTCTTGATCTGCAACTTGATCACTATGGTTTTCTTTCATCCTCCAGCATTGAGTTTGAGGGATCAAACTCTTCTTCAGTACTAGAACTTGAGAGAGATGAAGTAGAGAGAAGAACTGAAGGTTCTTCTATAAATTGCTTTGTGCTCAAAGCCTTTGGATCTGCACTTTTCTCCCCCACAGCTGGAATGTGCTCCTCTTCTTTTGGATTTGGAGCAGCTTCTCCTTCCTCATGCTATCCCTCATGACTGATTTTTGCAGTTTGAATTGGATCAGCATTTCCTTCAAATAGGGTGCCAACATGGACACTATATTCTGAACAAATTTGATTTGCTGATCTGCAAACTCCTTTTTTCTCTTCTTCTGCTACAACAAAATCAGTCCTGACCACCATTTTGTTCTTTAACTCCAACCTCTTCTGAAGGTTTCATCAGCAAAGGGATCTTCTTCATCCCAAATTTAAGAGCCCAACTCTTCAAAAATTTGAATTTCTTCATCCTTGTTTGGATTCTCTTTTTGCTGTCCTTCATGACTGATTTTTGCAAATTTTTTGTGGTGGTGGATGAGGGTAAAACCTCTTGTTTCTATTGGAGGAGAGTGGGTGTTTCATTTAGCTCTTGTGGAGGGGGATGACTGTTTTGGAAGGGAAAAGGATAGAAGAATTGAGATGAGGTGGGAAGACTAGTGGGTGGTGGAGAAATGGATTCAACACTTGGGACAACAGATGGAGAGTTTTAAAACTTGACACTGCTGAGATAAAATAGATTGGGAAAGAGGAAAAGAAAAGGCATGAGATGGTGTGCTTACCCGTTGACAAGGTTGCTGAATACTCCTCTCATACACCTCTATTCCTTCAATCCACTTTGTAAGCAATGGCAGCGTTGCAATCATGAAGTCAAGCTTTTCTTGAGGGTTGTAATGCCTTGGGAAAGGGTCCCACCCATGGACATGGTGCTCCACAACCGATTCCAAATGCTTTCGTTTGTGCTTGAGCCTTGCATTGCACCATGTCTACCTCCATCTTTTGGATTTTCTCCAACAGACCAGCATCTTGCATCTGATTGTCTTCATTGTATGCACACCCTTGCTCTTGGAAAGCTCCATAGCCAAACTGATTTTGGCATTGCTGCTCATATGGGTATGTATGCTGATTTTGAATTTGTTCAAAATACTAATTTGGAGGATTTAAAAAACATGTTGGAGGTGGGAAACATTGCTGCTGTTGTAAATATGAGTTCTATGATGGAAATGAAGTCATGAATGCACAACTTCATGGAATGGAAAAGAATGAAAGAGATGGAAAGAATAATGGATGGAAATGGATGAAAAACAGGTCTGGCAACTTCAGAAATGGGTTTGCTGATCAGATGGAGGTCGCCAGATGTGTTTGTAAGTGCCTCCAAAGGCTGAAATCTTCACAGGAACACACCAACCTGCAAAAAGATGAAGTGGAAGAGACCTCTAAAGGTTCCACCGAGCGTGCCATAAACTGTTGTTGCAAATCAGCAGCACCCCTGGATGCAAATCAAGGTTCTAAGTTGATGTTCAGGGCATCCAGTGTGATTGCACAACATTGAAACCTCTCTCCCAAGTTTGGGGACTTGCAAGATGAGAGAGGAATCTCTAGATTAGAGGCTGGTTCTTGAAAATCCTCTGATTAGATCTATATTTACACAACTACAGAGGTTCAAATCCTAATTTTATCTTAATTTGCAAGGAGACAGGGATAAGAAATGTAAAAATTAAAACTAAACTGAAAAGGGTGATACACCAAAGGAGTGGTGAGCACTTCTTGCTCATGAAAATAGACACAAATTAGAAATTACAACATAAAACATCATGCATAGGTTGATAAGCTATAATCAAAGGTTTGAAATGAAACAAACAACACATATAAAGAACTGAAAGCATTCACGGAGCCTGTATTGTGATTTTCAACATCAAAATCCTTGTATTCCAACACCAAAGAGGCAGAAAAACCTATTATAATCCCTGGAAGGTCTGATACTTTCCAAAATCACTTGTTGAAGGTGAAAATAGAAGCTTGCTGTGTAAAAAAGTGTTCGACCCTTGAAAAATGAGCCAAATCTAGCTTTTACAGTGCATGGGTCGAGCCCAGGAGAGAGAAAATGTGAAAAAACGTTGGAGCCATTCCCCATTGACCAAAATGCATTAAAAGTAGCATGGGTGACCTGACAGACCCATCCCCTGACATTTTTGACCATACTGGAGAAGAATGCGACCCATTTTGCATTAAAATTGGTTGTTGAAACGTCAGTTCTGTCCATGGGCGCGGTACCAGAAGTATTTTTTGATTTTTCTCCCTCCAAACTGAAACCAAAATTCAAAATTGACCATGGAATTTTGTAGATAATTTCACCAGCTTTCCCATTGATATAAAGAACATGAAAAATCCAAGCTCTGGATCGAAAGTTATATGGCGATTTGAAGTTTATAGGGCAAAAACAGGCCAAAAATCAGATCGGCGGGCAAAAAGTTTGAATTTTTACCCGTCTGGTCTTTGGAACATTTTTCAAATTTTCCCCACGCTCTGCCACTCCAGGTGCCACATGGCATGTTCTGATTGGGCGCGAGCCCTTCCTGACCATTTTTTCCTTCGGGTCGCGTGGTGTTTTTTCACCCTTGGACACGTGGCAACTCCTGATTGGTTGCGGGCCTTCTAGGGAAAAATTTCCCACAAAAAACTCCACTGAGCCATAACTTGAAAAATACGTGGAGTTAGGAGGAAAAACTTTACCTTTCTGGAAAGCTGAGAAAGAGCTCTATCTAATGGTACCATTTCCAGAAGGTTTTGAGTGCCTAAAAAGTAAAAATTTATGACTGAGACACAATAGAAGGAAAGAATGAAAGGGAGTTAGCCACAAAATGAGCAGGGGGCACATTTGGATAACATGTGTATGTATGTGTGCATTTGTGTGTGCGTGCACATGTGTGCCTGTGTGTGTGCGCGCAAAAATGTGTATGACTGAGTGCGCATGTGCGCGTGTGCGTGCAAGTGCGTGTGAATGAAAGCATGTGCATTTGTGTGTGTGTGTGTGTGCGCACGTGCGCGCGCGTCTGAGCACGTCCGTGTACGTGTGTGTGCGTGTGCGTGTGTGTGTTCATGTGTGTTAGTGAACATGCACACGTGCGTGTGCGTGTGCGTGTGCATGTGCATGTGTGTGTGTGTGTGTGTGTGTGTGGGTTGTGTGTGTGTGTGTGTGTGTGTGTGTGTGTGTGTGTGTGTGTGTGTGTGTGTCCGTACGAGCATGTACGCCTACGTGTGTTAGAATATGTGTGTGCATGTGCATTTGTATGTGCGTGTGCATGTGCGTGTGCGTGTGCACTATGTGTGCGCATGCGTGAGCACAAACGTGTGTGTGTGACTGTGTGTGCGCAAACATGTAAGCACATGTATGCATGTGTGCATGGGCACATGCGTATGTCTGTGCGTCTGTGTTTTTGTGTGTGTGTGCATGTGTGTGTGTGTGTGTACATGTGCGTATGTGCGTGTGTGCACCCCCCACTGTGTGTGTGTGTGCTTGCACACCCATGTTTGTGTGCATATACACATGCACACATGTGCACACGCATTTGGGTGTGGGTATGTGTGTATGTGTGTGTCTGTGTGAGCGTGTGCATCACGCACACGTTTACATATGTGTGTGTGTGTGTGTGTGTGTGTGTGTGTGTGTGTGTGCATTTGTGTGTGTGTGTGCGTGTGTGTGTGTGTGTGTGCACGTGTGTGTGTG
>CM034148.1:464335852-464348352 GCA_019776745.2 Taxus chinensis
CACCGCACACGCACACACACACACGCAACAGCCACAAAAGAGGTATAAACGAACATGGACGTACAAGCAAACCACATACACACACGCGCAAATCCCTTACACACATTGTACATGCACACACACGCAAATACAACGCACAAGGCACACCCAACATGCACATGCACGCACATGTACACGCACCTGCACATGCACATGCACGCACACTTGCACACACACGCACACATACATGCACATGCACACGCACACGGACGTCCACGCACACACACACACAAACAAACACACACTCACACACACCCACACGCGCGCGCGTACACACGCACACACACACGCACACACACGCACACGTACACGCACACGGACATGCACACGCACACGCACACGCACATGCACACACGCAGACACACACACACACGCACGCACGCACGCACAAGAAAAGCAAAACGAACACGCACTACGCAAACAGCATACCTGCACATGAATGAAGGTGCCACGCACGACACACACGCATGCCACATGTACACGAAACACGTACATGCCACACGCACAAGCACACGCACTACGCACACGCACAGACTTACACGCCACATAGAGTACACAAACACACACACACAACACAAATGCACACAAGAGCACACACACAAAAACAAACACCACAAGGCACACGAAAAGGCACATGCCACAAGTGCACACCTACGTACATTGCCCCCGACACACACTTCACGAAATAACAGCACATGGACATGCACACAGACATACACGCACACAGGCATACACAAAACACCACACACACACACAAGAACACACACACACACCCACCACACACACAAAGAAACACAACCACACAACAAACAAAACGTACAAGCAAACGCACCACACACGCCAATACACACAACCACACAGCCACAAGCGCACCACACACGCAACATGAACACGCACACAGAATAGACCACACATAGGCGGTACACAAAAAAAACAACACTAACACACACAAAAACAAAGCACATGACCACACAAACCACAAACACACACGACACACGCACACACACACGCACAAAACACACATGCACAACCATCATGCACATAGTATGCACACATGTACACACACAAATACACACGCCACACACGCCACACCATACGCCATGCACAAATGTACACATGCACTAAAAACAAACACACAAACCACGCAAACACACATGCAACATTCAACACAAACACGTACATGCACATGCACACGACACGCACATACAAACACGCAATTCACACATTACACAGCAATGCATGGACACACCCCAATGCAAGTTAGCTTCACTCTCAAAAACAAACAATTCAGACACACACACATAATAACAACACCCGCCCACCTGACACGACATGGACACGCACACTGCACACGAAATGGCCGAACGCAACATGCACCCACACTGCACTCACTATCACACGCCGTGCACAAACGCACAAAAACTACATGTACACCCACACACACGCAAACCCCACCCAACCCACACTTACCGCATGTCGAAGCAGACCCGCCACACCCCATACCGACGACCATATGCATGCACATAGACCCATACCACTACAATACAGTCCACACACGCACACACACACACACAGCACACACACAAAAACAAACACACGGACATCCAACAAAGACCGAACACCCATCACTAAAGACGCCCCTCCTAACACAAACAATACCCGGCGCACACGCGGGCAAACACACACATACACCTACACACAAACACATACATAAACACACACACCCACACACACACAAACACAAAAACACCCACATTACACCCCACACACACACCACAACCACACACACACACACCATTACACACCACACACACACACACACACACACACACACAAACAACAAACACACCACACACGACACGAACACGCACGCAATACACGCACAACTCACACACACACCAAACACGCACATCACACACACCACACCGCACATGCAACACGCACAAACACACCCACAAACACCACTCCGCACACGCACACCGCACGCACAATGAAAATGCCACCGCGCACGCACACCCACACCACACCCCCACACCCCACGAACACACACGCGCCCGCACACACTATGGCACACGCAGGTGCCACACGCCACACACACATACACACGCACGCACACAAACGCGCTGGCACTACCACATACACACATGCACACGCATCCACACCAGTGAACCACAACAACAATACGCACACATGACAAACACATTCCTCACGAAACATCACACGCAACACGCCACAGACGAACGCACACCATAAACAGTAGACGTAGACGCACAACACAATGCACACAACGCGCACACACCACACACACCACACAGCATCAGCACACGCACACCCGGACACGCACGCCACCACACATGGACACCCGACCCCCCCATGCCACACCCAACACACTATGAACACATCGCCCACAAACACACACTACGCGAAGCGCGCACACACACAACGCACATGAACCGCACATACACACATGCACATGCACACACACACACACGCACACCCACACACACGCATGCCGACACAGACGCGCACACATACACAAGCACGCACACACACAAATCCATACCCCTACACACACACTCACACACGCACACATATATAAAGACACACATACACACGCACGCACGCACATACATGCACACTCACAACAACGAAGCACACACCCATATCCACACACGGGAAACACCGCAGACGGACACACACACACACGCACATAGTCTAACGAAATGCAAAACAGCAAACACGCACACAGTCACACACACAAACACACAAACGGAAACGCACATGCACCACGCACCGTAAACACACATCACGCACACGCACACGCACAGAGATTATAAATGCATATGGACTACAGGCAACACACAACAAACAACGCACAGCACGCCACACAACGCGCAACACATACATAAAGACAAACAATACACACGAAGCACGCAACATAATGAACACTCACACAACGCGAGCACAAAACTATATCGCACACGCAAAACATTAAACAGCATGAGCGGCACACACACACACAAACACGAGAGGTTGAAGGTACACGCACAACAAGGCACACCGCACAAAAGGGAACTACACACACACACACAACACACACACACACACACACAAAAACGACACACACAAACCACAACACACACACACACACACCCATACCCAAATGCACACGCACATGTGCACACACGCGCACACACACGCGCTCACAGAAATGCACGCAAACACGCACACACACACACACGCATACACATGCACACGCACACGCACACAAGCACGAAAATGCACACACACACACACACAAACACACACGCACTCACACAAACGCACACACACACAAACACACGCACATGCACACGCACACGCGCACACACACACACACACACATTTACACATGCACACGCATGGACACAAACACAGTAACACACACACATTTTACAAACACAAACAGACCCAAGACACGCACACGCAATGCCCAAACGCACACTCCACACTCACTCGCACATGCTCACACACACTCACACGCAATTAGGTACGTTACACGAACATGCAGACAAACATTCCACATGCCACGCATGGACACAAACACAGTAACAAACACAATACACACACACAACCACACTTGCAACCACAACACGCACACGCAAATGAGCAAAAGCACCGCACTCGCACACGCTCACACCACACACAAACGCACAAAGCACATGAATGCGGATGCCCATGCTACCAGACACACCCACCCACACACACAAACACAAAACACCCCCCACACACCAACACTAGACCCACACACCCAAAGCACATGCACACACACACGCACACGAACACGACAATGAACACGAACACGCACACACACGCACATGCACACGCACACAACACGCACCGCACCACACACGGCACACGCCAGCACAAAGAGCACCATTACGACTACAGGCACATGCAATGCACATGCGCACGCACATGACATGCAAAGCAGAAGAAAACCCACACCAAACATGAACCTACACACACGGCACACACACACATACGCACAAGCGCACGCGCACATGCACACACCACGCACACGCACAAACAATACGCTGGTCGCACCCGCACCATACCACACACGCAACACACAACACACACGCAAATGAAAAAGCACACACACTCGCCACACGCCACAACCGCAACACCGACAAAGTTGTCACATGCATGCGGATGCACATGCTACCACAGACACACACACACACACACACATACCCACACCCAAATGCACATGCACACACACACGCACACGCACACGCACATGAACATGAACACGCACACACACGCATATGCAAACGAACACACACACGCACGCACACACACGCACATGCACACAGACGCACATACGCACTCACATGCACATGCACATGCACACGCACATGCACATGCACACGCGAACGCACACCCACACCCACATGAACACACACACGCACACACACACCTACGTGCACGCGCACGCGCACATGCACACACACACGCACACGCACACACACAAATGCGCTAGCACACGCACATACACACATGCACACACACACACACAGACACACACCCACACACACGCATGTCGACACACACGCACACACATACGCAAGCACGCACACACACAAACCCATACCCACACACACACACTCGCACACGTACACACACATAAACATACACTTACATGTACACATACAATTACGCGCACACATACATAAAGACAGACACACATGCACACACGCACATACACGCACACTCACACAAACACGCACACACACCCATATCACACACATGCACGCACATGCACACACAGTAGCACACGAACACACAAACACACATGAACATAGTCTACACGCACACGCAAACATGCACACACACGCGCACACACACACACACGCGCACACACACACACACCCACACGCACACGCACATGCACACACGACATGCAGAGGGACATGCACAGGCACATGCACATGTACACAGGCACACACACACACACACACACACACACACACACGTAGACGCACCCGCGATGCACAGGAACACACATACGCGCGCGCACATGGACAAACGTACAGACACACGCACATGCACACATGCACATGCACACACAAACAGGCACACACACACACATATGCACACGCACAAAAACACACACACACACGCACACAGCACATGCACACACATGCACACACACAAGCACACGAACACACACACGCACATGAACACGCACACATAATACGCACACGCAGGATACATACACGCATGCACACACACACGCGCGCACACACACACATACCCACACGCACACACACATGCACACCGCACACGCAGAGGCATAAGCACAGGCGCATGCACACGCACACAAACACACACACACACACACGCACACAGACACACACACTCACACGCACACACACACACGCGCACACACACACACACACATGCACTCACACAAACGCACACAAACATGCACACGCACACGCAAACACGCACACGAACACACAAACACGCACACACACACACACACAAAAAAACACACACACGGACACGCACACAGATATGCACATGTACACGCACATGCAGACAGTACACGCACAGGCACATGCACACACACACGCACATGGACGCACACGCACACGTACGCGCACACATAAACACACACGCACACGCACACGCGCAAACACTCACACGCACATGCACACACACACACAAACGCACATTGTACACGCAAACGCACACGCACACGCAAACACACACACAAACACAAACACAAACGTGGACGCGCATGCACACGTATAGGCACACACACACCCACACGCACACGCACCTGCACACCGACAAGCATAGGCACAAGCACATGCACACGCACAAGTACAGGCACACACACACACACACACACACAGGCACACGCACATGCACACGCACACGCACACGTGCACACGTACACGTACATGCACACACACGATGCTCACATGCACATGCACACATGCACAGACGAACACACATGCACATGTACACACACGCACACGCACACGCACACACACATGACGCAAACACACACGTACACACGTGCACACAAACACGCACACACACACACACGCACACGCACACACAGACACACACCAACACTCACAAACACACCAACACACATTTACGCACTGCACACGCATGGACACGCACGTAGTAACACTCACACACAATAACAAACACATGCACATGCACACGCACACGCACACACACACGCACACGCACACGCACTCACAAACACACACATGCACACGTACACGCACATGGACACACACACACACACACACATTTACACATGAACACGCATGGACACAAACGCAGTAACGCACATGCACAATTGCACACACACGCATAGCCCCACACACACACGTACACACACAGACTCACACACACACCCATATGCACCCATGCACGCACACGCACATGCACAGGCACACGCACGCGCACATGCACACGCACAGGCAGAGGCACATGCATAGGAATAGGCATGCGGACGCACATGCTACCACAGCACAGGCGCACACACACACGCACATGCACACGTACACACACAACTGCACACACACACACACATGCACACAGGCACACGACCCACACACACGCACATGCACAATGCACACGCACACACACACACGACACGCACACAGGACACACACACACGGACATGCACATGGCACATGCACAGGTACGACGCACATGCACACACACGCACAAAGGCATAGGCAAAAGCATAGAGACATGCACGAGCACACACAAACGCACAAGCACACGTACATGCACACGCACACACAAAAACGCACAAGCAGATGCACATGCACACATGCACACACACACGCACACATACTAAACACACACACGCATGAAAACACACACACGGACACACATGCACAACGCACATACACACGCACATGACCCACACGCACACACACACTCACACACACACGCACACGCAAACACACACACACACCACACGCACACGCACACGCACATGCACACCGACATGCATGTAGGCATAGGACTCAGGCATAGGCACACATATAATTACGCGCGCGCGCACGCACACACACACATACGCACACACGCGTGCACACACACACACACTGCACACGACAAACGTACACACACGCATGCATCACAAACATGCACACGCACAAAAACACACACACACACACGCACACACGACATAGTCTAATGCACATGCACACACACAAACACACGAACACACACACGCACACGAACACACACACGCACACGCAAACAAACACACACGCACACACACACGCAGCACACACACACAAGCACACACACGCACATGCACACCGACATGCACATGCACATGGACGTCCACGCACATGCACATACACACACGCACACGCACCCGCGCACATACACACACACGCACACGCACACGCACACACGCACAGAGATATACACGTACACACTGGATGTACAGACATGCACATACGCACACGCACACGGACAAATGTACACACACACATGGACATGCACACACGCACACGCACACACACAGGAAAACCCACACACACATGCACATAGATATGCACACGTACACGCACAGGCACATGCACACGAACACACACACGCACTACGCACATGCGTATATACATGCACGTGGATGTAAATGCACACACGCACACGAACATGCACACACACACACAAACACGCACACGCACACGTACACACACATATGCATGCACACGCACACACATGCACACGCACACGCACATGCGCTCATAAGCATATGCACATGCACAAGTATAGGCACACACACACGCACATGCACACGCACACACATGCACACGCACACCCACACACATACACACTTGTTCACACGCACACGCACATGCACATGCACATTCACACATGCACATGGACATGCACACATGCACATGCACACACATGCACACATGTACACGCGCACACGCACATGCACATGTACACGCACACACACACGCACATGCACACACACACGCACACACACACGCAAATGCACACACACATTTACACATGCACATGCATGGACACAAACGCAATAACACACAGACAATTACACACACACACATGCACCCACACATGCACACGTAGACGCACACGCACACACTCACACACACAAAACATGCACATACGACACTCACACGCACATGCACTACACACACTCACACATGCAAAACACACGCACACACATGCAGTAACGCACACGCAACACACACACGCACACGTACATGCACACAAACACACACATGGACACGCACTCGCACACGTACATGCACACACACACGCAGATGCACACGCACATGCACACGCACACACAAATACACACACACACACGCACATGCACATGCACATGCACATGCACACGTACACTCACACACACACACACACACACACACACACACACACACACACACACACGCACATGGACACACGACACGCATACACACACACAGCACATGCACACACACACAGCACAGGCACAAGTGCACACTCATAGGACACACGCGCGACACACGCACATGTACATGCACACGCACACACACATTTACACATACACATGCATGGACAAAAATGAACTAACACAATGTAACAGGCACACGACACACATGCACACAGCACACGCACACACACACCAACACGCACAGGCACAGGACACACGGACATGCTTACTGGCACACGCACAGGCAGACGCACACGCACATGCACATGCACATGCACAAAGGCATAGGAAAACATGCACAAACACACGTACACCCACACACACACATGTCGACACAGATGCACGCAGATACACGTGCACGCACAGCACACAGACACATGCACAACGTAAACACAAAATCGCACAAGCAGATGCACATGCATAAACACACACACACACATGCACATGCACTACACACACGCACACGCACACAAACACACACACACACACACTCACTCAAATGCACACACATGCACGCACATACGCATACGCACACACACACGCACACGCAAACACATGCATAGCACACGCACATGCACACGTAGATGCTTACACACAAACTGTAACACCCTGAACTATTGTTACTTCCTCCTGAGCATTCAAGTGTTGATATATGATTTCTTCTATAATAAGGACATGTTCCTTTGGTTGTGAAGTCATGCTTGATATGGATTGTATCTTCTTTTCTCTTGAAGATCTTTGACTTAGCCGGGATATGCTTGGACTCTTTTATTTCTTTCATTTTTGCACCTGAGTTTAATCTAATTTCGGAATGAATTGTGGATTTACCCGTCTATATGACTCAGCCTTGGATCGGTGGTATTGATCCAAGAGATGTTTTAAGTTTATTCGGGATGAACAAAAATTATAGACATTACGAAGGCTGCAAGGTCTGAATGTGTTTGAATGAAGAAATCCCGGAGTTTAACTCAAGCTGATCATGATAAATGAAATTTGGTTCCAGATATCGTAACATCAGGAAGGCCTAGACCTTAAGCTAGGTAAGATGTTCTTTGGTATACCGTATTGCTAGCTTAATTAACAATGTCTGGATAGGATCCATTTACAGGAATGTTTTACTCTATATGGCTCTAATACTGATTGGTCCTACTTGGGAGACCTAGACTGGATTCTATTAAGGTTAATAACCTTAACCTAAACTATAACCTATTGAGTTAAATAATTGCTAATCTAACCTAGACCTAAACTATAAGCTTAATGCTCCTAAGAGTTAACTGACTTCTAGCGCTATGGATGTAAGACTAATGTCTTACCCTATGATCTAACCTATGTTTCTTACCTATCCTAACTAATGATCAAGAATGGAGGGGGACCTATGAAGGGGCGCGAGTCGTGGGTGGTGGTTTCCATGGCATTAAATGAGGGGGATAAGGATTGAAGGACTTGGGATGCTATCAGATTTGGCGGAGGTTGCAAACGGATAGTGATGACCTGACGTGGTAGTAGTTACCAAGTATCTGGAAATGGTTTGTTTGTTTGTCTTTTGGCGATCACCAACTTTGGCAGTCGGTGGTAATGGAGAATAGAGCGGGAGGATTTGGGAGTTAACGCAATTAATGAACTTCGGTTACCGAGCACCGGATTGCTGTGGGAAGGCATGCAAAATGGAATATTATTTGGTTGTTTGGTTTTCCATGCATTCTGTTTTTCTGCTTTGCTTGAGCACTGGTTCTTCGAACCAGTCGTCTACTCTGGTGCTGCATGGCAACTTTGAGAATTTCTAGCTTCTTTTCTCTATCGGGGAAATTTTATAAGGCATGGAAGGTAACAATTTATTGTTTTTTAATATATCATGGAAGAAGAAGAGAAGGCTGCGAGCACATTCAGAGGTCTTCTTCAGATTTTTAAGCGACACTATCAGGCATGATAGGCCCTAACTTTTAAAAATATTTCTTTCCTTCAAATGCTTTCATTAAAACAGCTCTGTTTAGGTGATCTTTGGTCACAGTTGGTTTTTTATGGAAGCAATGTATTGGGTTTCTTCTTTTCTTGTGGATCTTAGGAATCCTTGGTTATGCGAAGACTCTGTTTAAATGTTTTACGGTGTTTACATTTATGGATATGACGTTCTGGTTGAAGTATCTTGCTGTGTTTATGCATTTATGGAATCGACTTCTGTTGAAGTCCTTGCAAGTGTTTACTTTATGGATTCAAACTTTTGTTGAGGTGTTTGCATGAAAATTTTACTTGGTTTATACTCGACTTCTGTTGAAGTCCTTGTTGTGTTTTAATATTTGTTGAGACTGATACTGTTGAAGACCCCGTTGAAATGTTTAGTATTTTGGATTGACTTTTGTTGAAGTCTTTGTTGTGAATACTATAGGGATTCAACTTCGGTATATGTTGTTCCTTGAATTCTTGAATCGACTGAGGTAATGGGTTCCTAAATTCTGTACCATGTTTAATCGAGAATTCTATATGGGTTCGATTTCTTGATTGAGGATTGACATGAAAGGTAACATACGTTGTGTCTTACTTCTGGTAGGAGTTTAATCGATTATTATTTGGTATGGTTTAATGATTATCATTTGGAATTCGTATGAGCTCTTAATTTGTTTCTTGATAGCTTTCAGGTGACTTATATAGAAGTGGATTTAGAGGAAAACTATAATTCCTTCTATAGAGCTCGACTGGTTTAGAGGCATGCATATGAAATATGTTGATTATTAAGTCTGTACTCTTCTGCAGAAAAGGTTCTGGATGGTCAATGGTTACTGTGGTTATTGACTAAGGAATGAAATGTCCTAGATATGTAACCAGTGTTTTCGACTTATGATTTTAGCTTGGTTAATCGGAACACAGTCTGACTAGGAGAAATCTTGCTCTGTTGGAAACTCTGTTCCCTAACAGCGTATCTTGAAATTTTAGATCTGCATGGATGGAAATCAGTTTTTAGTACTAGAATATGAATGACTTCGTTGATGTTGCCTGTAGTTGGAAACCTTGAAATCTGTTAATATGAATTCGATTTACTTATCTATTGGAAGCTGCTATTTACTTTGGTATCCTTGAATGCAATAACAAATTAGTCCAATGTAGATAGTCAGTATTAACTCTGCTTGGTATGCAACGATAGCAGTTGACCCTAACTCGTAGTCTAAAATGATTCGAGTGACTGGGTGAAGGATAGAATGTTGTTAATCGGATCAGGATTGTGGTCTGATATTGGAACGTATAATTTACTTTCGTGTTATATCAATCGTAGCAGTTTTGCTTAATATGTAATTTCAAGACCCTAGAGCATCATAGTGTTTTGACTCTGTTTAAATGGTTCTACCGGTATTGGGAACTAATGGTAAACTTGGGAGTTGATTTAATGTGCTCTTCTTTCAAGTTCCCTAAATGAATTCAAGATTGATTGCTATATGGTTTTGCTCCTAGACAGGCGATGGCATTGGATACTGTCCTATACTTGTTTGGAATGGAGATCTGGAAATGCCTCTGTTCTTGAGCCTCTTAGAGTTGTAAAGTATATGTTGATATAGATGCTTGTTACGTGAACTCTCGAATTGTTTAGTAGCTACAGGTGACCTTGTCTATTTGAAATTAGATGGAACTGTAGCTCTTTTCTTTTGTAATCTCTACTGTGAACCCTACGGTACGGGCATAAGAAAAATAGTATTTGCATTAAATTTGTACAGTTCAAGAGACTGGTAAGTGACTTAGGACTCTCGACTGGAGTCTGTTTCTTTCCTTACTTGACGGTTATATTATTACCCTGGTTGAGTATATATCAGTAAATCCACTTTTATAAAATCCTCTATCCTAGACAGTATAAGTGGTATACTTTATTATTGCATCCTATTTGAAATAATGCTATGGTAGGAACATTGAACTTGCTAGAGGTTATAATCTGAGTCATTGCTATGGAGAGACTGGTATAAAATGCACATTTTGCTGGATACACGTATTGATA
>CM034148.1:464353200-464360700 GCA_019776745.2 Taxus chinensis
GAATCTTGCTCCGCAAATCTGTGCTCACTGAAGTGGCCATAGCCACATGGCTTCGTCTGCTGAGAGCATCTGCTACCACATTTTCTTTCCCCTTCACATGCTCGATCTCCATGTCATACTCACAAAGCAACTCCATCTAATGCCGCTGACGAGCGTTGAGATTGGGCTGCGTGAAGAGGTGGCGAAGACTTAAATGATCTATCCTGAGTGTGAATCTCCTGCCAAGAAGAAAATGCCTCCATCTAACCAAAGCATGCACAATTGCCGCAAGCTCAAGAACATGGGTTGGATAATTAAGCTCGTGATCTTTGAGTTTGCGAGACTCAAAGGCCACTACTCTGTCCTCCTGCATCAACACACCTCCAAGTCCTGCTAAAGAAGCATCTGTGCAAACAAAGAACTCACCCTGTGGATTCGGCACCACAAGAATAGGTGTTGTTGTGAGACACTCCTTCAGTGTCTTGAAGGCTTGCTCGCATCTGTCTGACCAAACAAACTTCTTCCCTTTCTGCTGTAGGGAAGTGATAGGGTAATCCGAGAGAAGTCCTGAACAAATATTCGGTAGTAACCTGCTAATCCCATAAAGCTGCGCACCTCGGTCACTGTAGTGGGTGTTGGCCAATCCATAATGGCTCTAATCTTGGAAGGATCGACTGCGATACCTTCCCTAGAAATGATATGACCCAAATACTGCACCTTTGTCTGAAAGAAAGCACACTTCTCCAAGTTCCCGTAAAGCTGCTATTCACGAAGACACTGAAGAACCTGGTGAAGGTGCCCCTTGTGCTCCTCACGTGTATGTGAGTATATCAAAATGTCATCTAGGAAGATGAGCATGAAGTGATCTAAGAAGGTCCTGAATACCCCATTCATCAAACTCATGAACACTGCGGGGGCATTAGTCAAACCAAAAGGCACCACTGTGAACTCATAGTGTCCATATCTCGTGCGGAAAGCGGTCTTATGTATGTCCGTCTTCGAAATCCTCAGCTGATGGTACCCTAACTTGAGATCAATATTAGAGAAAACTGTGGCTTCCTTCATCTAATCAAACAAGTCATCGATACGAGGAAAAGGATAACGATTCTTGATCGTTACCTTGTTCAATTGGCGGTAATCAATACACAACCGCAAGGATCCGTCCTTCTTCACAAAGATCACATGTGCACCCCAAGGGGATACACTAGGATGGATAAGGTCTTTCTCCAAAAGGCCTTCAAGCTGTAACTTGAGCTCACAGAGCTCTAGGGTGGTCATTCGATAAGGTGCCCGTGAGATAGGCTCTGCTCCAAGAACTAAATCTATATGAAAATCAATCTCACGTGGGGGTGGTAACCCCGGTAGATCCCCTGGAAAGATATCAAAAAACTCTCTCAAAATGGGATGATCATCTAGTGATGGTCCACTAGATCCATCGTCTAATTTGTCACTGACTGTAACAGCATACATCTGACAACCCCAACGCACACACCGCTTAAGCTGCATAGCGAAGATGGTGCCAATAGAAACGGGTCTCCTGGCCCCTGAAATCACCGACTCAACTCCCAAATCATCTGCACAAGATATAGTCTTGTGATAACAATCCATCCTAGCCCTGTGTGCAGATAACCAATCCAACCCAAAATGACTCCATACAAGCCTAAAGGAAGGATACGGAGATATGAGGTAGTGGTTAAAGGTCCCAAATCCACTACACACTCCTTAACTAAGGAATCTACAAAGATCTTGGCTCCAGAAGCCATCTCGACATCCCAACTAAGACCCTGCTTAACTGCCACCAGCCTGCATCGCTTTACTAAAGATGGTGCAATGACAGAATTAGAAGAACCAGAATCAAACATTACAGAGGTAGGAATACCACCAATGCTACATGTGGTATCAATGACTGTGCTCTGGTGCTCTGTCTGGCGGTTCTCAACCATTGCATAAATCCTTTGGCTACGTCCCATGTCACCAACAGTCAGCTCTGAAATCTATGCCTTACCCTTGTTGTTAGGGTTCTGTGGGAAATCTCTCCAAAAGTGTCCAGTAACTCCACAACCAAAACATCCTCCTGATCCTCCCAAATAAGTAGCACCTCCAGTAGGTGCCCTAGAAGCCTGTGGTGTGGACCATGATGATCCAATTGCGGTCTGCTGAGGTCTCTGCTGGCGAGCTCCCGCTGATTGAGCTCTAGGTCCACCTTGTGTCTTGATGTGACCCCTAGGAAGATGCCCCATACTCCGACCTCTGTGCATCAACTCTCTGTGGAGGTCTATAAGGTGGGTAGGACTATTGTTGCTATTGTTGTTGTGGTCTAAAGGATGACTATGTTGTACCCTGGACACCACGAGGAAGAGGTATTGATCCCCTCGATCTACCGTCCTGCATCTGCTGTATGTGGCTCCAAACTCGGTCTCTAGCCTGCTGGGTCTTTCCCCGAGTCTCCTCTGCAATATAGGCCTTCTCGATGACCTCAGCTAATGTCTGTGGGCAGTGGATCCGCACTGCACCTCCAATATCTAAATTTAGGCCCCAGATGAACCTGTGAATCTGCACCTGCTCATCCTGCATATACTCAACATACTGGAGTAGATCCAGTAATCTATTCTCATACTCTGCTACAGAAAGAGATGCCTGTCGGAGGTCATGGAACTCGTCGATCCTCTGTTGTATGAACCTCTGTGACAAATACCTGCTCCTGAATCTCTGCTGAAATATCTTCCAGGTCACTGTCCCTGAATCTACATGGAGCTTCTGCTCCTCTGTCCTCCACTATACTCCTACTCCATCACTCAGTAGATGGATCACAACGTGAGCTTTCATGTTGCTAGTACAAGGACAAAGCTTGAAGCAACTGCTAAAGCTCACTAGCCAGGCCTCTGCCTGAAATCCACCCGTGTCACCTGAGTAATGTGACGGTCCAAGCTTCAGGATCTCCCTGATATGATTTGTTGTTGTGGTCTGACTGCCTCTAGGTCTCTCTGCACGCTCATCCCTAAGCCTAGGGCTCTGAGACCTCTCTCTATGCTTTGGAACTCTGTCACCCTGTCTCCTAGGTGGTGAATCTGCTTTGGCTAACTCCGCATGGGATTTCTCTCCTCTATGCTCCTCACTGGGTCGAGGAGATACCTGGCCCTTAATGGAAGGGGATCTGTCATGGCTAGCTGCATGTCCTCCTCCTAATCCTCCACGTAGAGTGACATTAACATCCTGAAGGGTCTGTAGAATCTGAGGTAGGATAGCTTCTACACCCTAATCTGGTGGTGGTGGTGGTGGTAAGTCTGAGTCTCTGTGAAGGTTCCTCTCACTCCGTCTGAGCCTCATACACAAACCAAAGCGAGAGTTAGTTTATTTTGCTAAGTTTTACACAACTTCCATGTTTACTAAAATATACAAATTCTAGCTAAGTTGTTTTCTAGGTTTAAAAGTGTGCTAAGAGTTAGTTTGGTGGCGATATAAAGAAGTCCTTCTAACTCCTTTAGAAACTCAAGATATGGGCATGTGGACTTTAGGGGTCAAAATTTCCCCAAGGGGACACGTGGCGAGAGGGGAAGAAAAGCCCTTTGACGGGTTGGCAGGTCGCGGGGCAACATTAGCAATATTTCCCCCCATGTGGGCTCAAAGTCAAAAACTCTCCTGCGCCTATGTGGGTCCTTTAGTGGGAACGTGTCTCCCAACAAGCCAAAGTGGAAAGAAGAGAGGGAAGGGCGGAGCGGCGGAGTTATTTGGAAGAATTTTCCAAAGGGAGGGAAAGGGGATGGAAGGCACGCACGGGTCTGTGGAAGGGTCATCACCAAAGCAAGGTGGGAATGCGGGGCCACGGAAGATTTAAGGGAAATTTTCTCAAATAAATCTCAAAGGAAAAAAGGTCATGCTAGTTCCACCCCCTCCGCCAATGCGTCATGCTGCCACATGGCAGCCTGTGATAGGCCACGGGCCGGTGGGGCAAAAAGGTAAAAATTTTCAAAATTTTAAAAATGTCCTAAGGACAAAATAATGCCGCACCTCCGCCGCTGCCCTTTGAGGACACGTGGCACCCTCTATTTTGCTGCGGGCCAGTGGAGGAAAATTCAAAAATTTTCCTGAACCAAAAATTTAAAATTTTCCTACGGATTTTAACGGGAAATTTTTTTCGGGCCGCGGACCCGCCAGGGAAAATTTTCCCAAATTTTCCTGTCAAGGCAGAAAAACTTCAAAGTGCCATAATTTTTGCTAAGAAGCTCAGTTTTGGGAAAACGACAAATTTTTGGAAAGATCTCGATGCCCTCTTTGCACAAGAAATATAAATTTTACATTTTGATAAATTTTAAGGGTTCAAATTTGCAAAAATGATCTGCAGTATTTTAAAAGGCCAACTGGTAATTTCTAACTTATAAATTTTATTCCATTTGGTCTCCTCCTTCACTCAACATGACAAACAGGCATGGAGAATTGATCTAGGAAGAGTTTAAAGTGTTTAAGGGAGGTAAATTCACTTGTTTGATTTTCAATATATATTTTTCCATCAAATGACATAAAACGGCTGAGGAAGGGATTGAGTTCGATTTTGCAATGGTTAAATTGTTTTCTTAAGTTTTCTTTGTCAATTTGAGTTCCTTGCTAATATATCATGTTGAATTTTAAAGTTTCTAAGTTGATTATAATGTGCAGGCCCAAACTGTACATTTTAATCAACACATTTTCAAGTTTTAAATTCACAATGCCAGTGATCAAATCTTTGAAGGATCTATTTATCAATTTTATCATTTAAGTGTGGTATTTAGTGTCTAAACTAATCCAATACATTCAATTGTTCCTAAACAAATCATCCTGAATAAAAAAAATACTAAATTTTATTTCTACACATTTCCAAAGATACAAAATGCAACATTATTTCCACGTACATATTTTTTTTTCAACAAAGATCTAACTATCTCTTTTTTCATACAATGAAACACTAAATTTAATTCAACAATGAATAGAAGAGAAGATCTTGAAATTCTTTATTAATTATAAGCATGCAACTTTACATACTTTCAATGTTTGAAAGCAAATGACATACATTCTATTTCTTTATTTTCAATGTATAGAGCATAATGTATACATGTCTTTCACAATTCGAATATACAATTTCTATAATCAATTACAACATCATCTTCTTCACAAGTATACATTACAATTTCCATCCACTTCAAGTGGGAAAGGATTACAAATGAATGCATTTTCACAAGGGACAGTCAAACTGCATTTTTCCTTTGCTCCAGGACAGCAACATGCAAATTTTATTTTTTTCTAAGTTGATCACAACAAAAGAGGGGGAACGGAAATGCTCTCCACCCAACAAAGACATCCAATATAAGGAGAAGCCTTCCTTCATCATTGGCCCCCAAGCCCCAACCAAAACACAATAAGAGGTGTGATTCAACCCATGGAAACAACTGGCTTCCACAACACATGGCATTCTTTCAAACATGCACATTTCAATATAAAACATAGTTCCACACAAAACATAGTAGTTTACAACTGCATTAGAAAATAATCAAAATCAAAGCTCAAGGCTTGATCATGTAAGCCAAATGAGAAAGGTCTATGGGGGAAGATAGTTTATGCCTCCCAAATGGGAATTGGGCATTCATCAGTAACAAACAGCCAATTAATAGTTTATCACTCACATATCCTTATGCCCCCCCACAAATCCCTCCTTATGCCCCCCCTCCCCACAAATTTCCTTATGCCCCCCCATAAAGTAAGAAATGCACGAGCTATTTCTTTTCCATGGTGGATCCCAAACCCAAACTCCCTCCAAAAAATTCTGATGCCCATGGCATTCCCTTATGCCCCCCCACATGGATTCCTCATAGCCTTCTCCTACACCATTCCCTAAGGAAGTCTACCTAACTAGCCAACAAATAGATCAAAACATGCATCATTCACACAACAAAACAAGAAAATAACAACATAAAAAGGAGGAGTTAAACTCCTACCTCTCCATAGTTAACGTTTGCTTCCAACAGCAAGCTTTCAATGCCAAAAATATAATCCCTAAAACAACAATTTTCCAAGCATGCAAAGCTTTCGTCCAAGCTCCTTCCATAAGCAAGAGCTCCAAACACAAGAAAAATGTTCACCCCCAGGACGTATGCAAAAAGATTCAACAACAACCCAAAACAAGCAAAGAGTTTGAATTATATAGAAGAGGGAAGAGAAGAGGATGATGTGGATCCATGTAGGATGCCACATCACACATCCTCAGAATCTAAACACAAAAGAAAAAATTTTCATTCTCCCAAGGCACAATAAAAAGGTGGGTGAAAATATGACAAATTACTTGCACACTCCAAAAAGCCCACACCCCAAAGGACTGCAAATTAAATAAAGATGTAAGAAGAGTGCAATCAAAACTAAATCAACATGATTAATAAAATGCATTATAAAAGGTCTAAAAAACAACCTTCTAACCATAGGTATGGTTGGTAAATTAATTTAAGAGGTATGGGACAAGTTTTACTTGTCCCACAAGCCTCCAAAAACAGCCCCTAAGGACAAATTCGAATTTCCAATGTCCCACAAGCCTCCAAAAACAGCTCCCAAGGACAAATTCGAATTTTCAAGGAGGTGGAATATTTCTTACTCCAAAATATGACTTAAACATACTCTTACACAACTGACACATCCCTTACATATTTAATACAATCAGCCAACAACTTCCATTATTACTCTTCTCATATCCCAATTTAATTTATTTAAATTTTAATCATATGATTTCCTCACATTAATCTAATCACAATTATAATTAATTAAAAGAAAGAGAACACATTACTAATAAAATAGCATGCAACAATAATAAAAAATTAACCACATTAATAAAATACACAATACCCATGGTCACATATAAGGGTGATTCCCCCCCATGGCAATCTCCTAGTAACAAAACAACACAAAACACAATAAAACAAGTTGTCATGGTGACCTTGTTGAGCTTCACCTAGAATTCCATTGTGGTTGGTCTCTAATCCCCCCGATGTTTTGTTGTGATATTTAACCTGCAAAACACAAATACCTCCTTCGGCCTCGTGCAAAATACAAACGCACATGCACATTCACACGCTCATGGCCCATCAGACACATCCAATATGATACAAATAAAATCACAAAATCATCTAAATATGTGAATCACAACAACAATCAAAGTAACAATTATACGCATCATCCACATACATTTTCTAGATCACACAACTATGTTCATCACGCATACGTCAAATAGTATTATCATATCCACATATGAGTAATCTCTAATAATCATCGTGCATGTAACCGAACACGCACACACACACAGACATCCATGTTCAAACGCACATACTCATCACAACATGTGAACAGGCACTAGGCATAATGCACATGAAATTAACATACACACGCACATCAAGCATCCAAAGGTGTCAATAGGGACATGCACTCAAATGTCACACATACATATACGCATGTTCACGCAAACATACATACATGTTTGCACTTGGAGCAACGTATCCAACACACATA
>CM034148.1:464368200-464378931 GCA_019776745.2 Taxus chinensis
AGTGAGAGTCTTTGAAATGTATCTTGTATTTCAAATTCTGTCTAAGCTTAGTTATGAATATTGTTGCTTAGTTGCGAATACTGTTGCTCAGTTATGAATACTGTTGCTTAGTTGTGAATACTATTGGTAATGACTCAGTTGGAGTCCTTGAAATGTAACTAGTATTTTGTCTTCTGTAGAAGTTTAGCTGTGAATACGGTTGGTATTGACTTAGTTGGAATTCTTGAAATGGACAATATGTTTTGACTTCTGCTGAAGTTTTGTAGTGGATACTTTTAGTATGATATTGTTGGAATTTTTGAAATGGTTAGTATGTTATGACTTCTGTAGAAGTTTAGTTAAGAATACTGTATGGTTTCGACTCCTTTTGAGTCCTTGAAACGTATTTTATGTTTTTAACTTCTATAGAACTTTTGCTGTGAGTACTATTGGGATTCTTGAATTGTTTTCGTATGAATTCAACTTCAATCGAAGCCTTGGTTATGAGTACTAGTTGTATTTGACACTGTTGGAGTCCTTGATATGTTGCGAGTTGGATCGATTCTCGAATTAAGTTCTCGCTGTGCATGCATATCGTACAGACTCTTTCTTTCATTGTTGTGTGATATTCAGTTCGCTTCTGTGGAATTAAAGGATGGGTTTTCTTTACCAACTTGACTCTGTTTGAGACCCTGTTGAATTTCGTAGTAGCTCGACTTCGGAGGAAACTTGAGGAAATTATTGATATGGAATTCAGCTTCTGTGAAGTCCTTGTTGTGATTATTCTTCTTGAAATTGGCTTCTAATATAAGTCCTTGTTGTACATTCATAGAGATTAGATTCAGTTGAATGAAGCTGTGCATGTTTGTGATTAGACTTAGTATGAATATCGCTGTATTTGCATATGGAACGTCATTTGTTTTAAGTGTTATCTAGTCTCGTGGCTGACTATGATAAAAAGCTCCTAGCTGTGCTCTGTTAAACAATGGCGATGGGTATATTCATGTTGTTGAATGTTATGAAAAAGAATTGTTGAGTCTGTTATGGTTGGATTACTTACTGTTGCTTGTCGCGAGAGCTCTTGTATTGCTTAGTAGCTACAGGTGATTTTTATAATTGGATTTAGATGGAACTGTAGTTCTTCTTGTAATCTCGACTGTTTAGTCACATGCGTAAATGTATTTGCATTAATCTTAAGGAGTCGGTACAGTCTAGAACATTATGATTTAGGAATCTGATTGACTCTGTTTCTTTCTTCTAGACTGTAATTTATATGTTGATGTATAATAAGTTGAATAGGAAAATTCTCTCTCTCCTAGTCAGGAAACCTTGTGTGCTTTCTTCTTGCATCCTTTTGTGATCTCTACGGTAAGGGCATAACAAGAATAAACTGTGGTATTGTATGGAGAGACTGGTATAAAATGTGTGTTGCTGTATAAATGGGTATACTTGTCAATACCATTGAAATGTGTTATGATGATAAAAGAATTAAGACAGTGAGTTTGTTGAATGTTTTAACTGCCTTTGAGAAATTGATAGAAACATTCTTGTAGGAGTATTGCTATCTTAGAAAGGTTGTATTTATATGTTCTTAGTCTCTAACATATAGGATGAATATCCTGATTTAAGTTTGGAATTTGAAGAAATGATTTCATATAAACAGGTTGTTTAATGAGAACAATTGGTGGATTGCAATTGTTTTAAGAATTAGTGCTTATCATGCTCAGTTCACTGAACTGACCCGTGTTGACAATTTTTGTAGATGGTTGCCGTAAGTGGTAAAGACACGCAGATCTGATATGATGTTCAGATTGTTTAATTTGGTTTTATGATGAATTCCAATTTGATTCTCTAAATGTACTACTTGAAGAAAGATGTTCTTTTGCTGTTGAGTATTGTATCAAATATGTTGAATGCATAAAATGTATTTGATTAGCTTAGAAATGAATGAAATGAGGTATTTGTTACTTATGTGTTTGCATTCGTATCTTGATGGATTGAACTTCTTCGGTTCGAATGATTTTAAGAGCATTGTTATTATTGTATACCTTGGAGACATTTGGGATTCTCTAAGTAAGCTTTGCAAAGATTATGTGACTGAATACTTGTGAATGTTTAGTAGTTCTGTTATGTTCTATCTAAAGCTAAATTGGAATTTAGATCACTGTCTTTCGAGAAGCTAAGGTTAAAATAAACCTCAACAGGAAGCTAAACGGGCTGAATAAATTATTACTTCCCTAGTCTTGATCTAAGTCAAGACAACGTTTAATTGGATTTTAAATCACTATATCTTAATACTAATAAGTAAGATATATTTCAGTTATGAGAACTGATATAAACCTAAAAGGGTATGGTTAGCAACCTTATGTGAAGATTTAGGGCTATTGCCCAATTTCGTTGATTTAGATTACTGTTTTTCAATGAACTCCTTGATGATACCTCAAATCTTAATAACTTCTCTTTGTGAAATGGGTCTTAATAAGAAAGACAATTCTAAGGTGAGGAACCCAGGGGTTGGGAAAAGACTACCCTAAAAGGAGCGTCTTAAAGTATAACTTTAACTCAACGTATGTAACACCTTAAAAATAAGTAGATCTTTTCGAGGTGGATTTGAAGGTTGATGGCACAAGTCAACTACAGGGTTGTACCTTCGAGAAGATTAGGATCTTCTCGAAGATACAACAATGCAAGTGACTTATGGCGACACCCTTTGCATTGATCATTAAGATTTACACCTTAAACTCGAACAAGTTTTACTCTGGGACTGATTAGGAACGTGGTCATGTTATAAGGCTGCCCCTGGAGACTCGGGGTATCTTGACACACTGGGTTAACTAGGGTTGACCCAGTATGTCAGCATATCCCTAGTCCTTGGGAGCATCCCTATAACGTTGTCATATTATTAATTCGTTCCTGAGTGAATAACTTAGGGCAGGAGAGACTGACAGAAGTCAGTATAAGACATTCTACATAACATAGGAATGGGGTGAAGGACGCATTCCAGATTGACAAGTATGTCGTCAAGGAATACGAGACATAAGCAGTATGTTTCAAATCTTTGGCCAAAGTATCACAAGCTGCTGATTGCGTTGTCCTATGTCACCTAGTCTAAGGGAAGAGATGCCAATGAATAATGCTAACAATTATTCAGATAGGTTCCTTGGACAAAGCATTCTGAATCCCAGATTTAGGGAAGAGAACCGTAAGAGGGATGTGTTAAAATAAAAATGCCAACTCTTTGATACTCATGAATAGATCGGTATATTACCGAGTCATGGAATGAATAGATCGGAGGTACTCCGAGTCATCACAGTTACATATGGTTATCTGTTATAAGAATGATTGTTATGATCTGAGATTTCTAAATTATGTATTTAGAACTAGGATGCATCTATCAAAAAACAAAAAAAAATTCTTGTTCTAATGTACTAAATTGAGGACGTTACACACACGTAAATACACACACACACGCACACATAAATACACGTGTGCACGCGCGCGCGCGTGCGCACACACACACACACACACACCCATAACCCACACACACACCCACACCCACCCACACATGATATCACACACGCACACACACATGCACACGCACACGCACACGCACACACACACGCACACGCACGCACGCGTGCCAACACACACACACACACACACCCAGAAACATGCACGCTGATGCACACACGCGCACATATACATGCACGGACACACATAGATCCATACCCACGCAAACACACTCGCACACACTCACACACACATACACTTACACGCACACATACATAAACACACACACTCACATGCACACATACACTTACACACACATAATTAAACACACACACACACACACATGCACTTACACGCACACTCACACACAAGCACACACACCCATACCCACACACACAAACACACTCGCACACGCAAACACATACACACACACGTACACACACACACACACACACACACACACACACACACACACACACACGCACACACGCACGCACATGCACACACATATGTTAACACACGCGGACACACACACACACACACACACACAAACACACACACACACACACACCCACAACCCACACACACACACACATGCACATACACACGCACACACATATGTAAACGTACGCGGACATACACGCTCTCATAGACACACACACACACACACACACACACACACATACCCACACCCAAACGCACACGCACACGATCACACTCATGCATAAGCACACGACATGCACACATACATATACACACACGGACGTACACACACACACACGAACATGCACACACACACACATACTTGCACACAAACACACCAACACACACACGCAAATCCACATGTACGCTCACACACACACATGCACACATACATGCACAGGCACACACACGCGCGCGCGCACACATACACACACACGTACATGCACACACACAAACACACACACACACACACACAAATACACACACACACACAAATACACACACACACACATATGTAAACACACATGGACATATACACTCGCACACACACTCACACAGACACACAGAGACATACCAACACCCAAATGCATACACATAAGCACACACACACGCACATGCACACAACACACATGCACACAGTCACACAAGCGCACACGAACACATACATATACACATGCACGCACACACATGCGGACACACAAAGGCGCACACGCACACTGTAACATCCCCATTTTAGTACATTAGAACAAGAATTTTTTTTTTGATAGAAGCATTCTAGTTCTAAATACATAATTTAGAACTCTCAGATCATAACAATCATTCTTATGACAAATAACCATATGCAGCTATGATGACTCGGAGCACCTCCGATCTATTCATATCATGACTCGGTGATCTACCGATCTATTCATGAGTATCAAAGAGTTGGAATTTTTATTTTAACACATCCCTCTTGTGGTTCTCTTCCCTAATTTTGGATTTAGAATGCTCTGTCCAAGGAACCTATATGAATAATTGTTACCATTATTCATCGGTATCTCGTCCCTCAGACTAGGTGACATGGGACAACGCAATCAGCAGCTTGCGATACTTTGGCCAAAGATTTGAAACATATTGCTTATGTCTCGTATTCCTTGACAGCATACTCGTCAATCTGGAATACGTCCTTCACCCCATTCCTATGTTATGTAGAATGTCTTACATTGACTTCTGTCAGCCTCCCCTGTCCCAAGTTATTCACTCAAGAACGGATTAATAATATGACAATGATATAAGGATGTTCTCAAGAACTAGGGATACGCTGACATACTGTGTCAACCCTAGTTAACCCTTTGTGTCAAGGTACCCTGAGTCTCCAGGGCAGCCTCATATCATGACCACATTCCTAACTAGTCCCGGAGTAAAAACTTGTTCGAGATTAAGGTGTAAATCTTAAAGATCAATGCAAAGGGTGTCGCCATAAGTCACCTACATTGTTGTATCTTTGAGAAGATCCTAATCTTCTCGAAGGTACAACCCTGCAGTTGACTTGTGCCATCAACCTTCAAATCCACCTCGAAAAGATGTACTTAACTTTAAGGTGTTACTTACGTTGAGTTAAAGTTATACTTTAAGACGCTCCTTTTAGGGTAGTCTTTTCCCAACCCCTGGGTTCCTCACCTTAGAATTGTCTTTCTTATTAAGACCCATTTCACAAAGAGAAGTTAAAAAGATTTGAGCTTTCATTAAGGAGTTCTTTGTTACATAATGATCTAAATCAATGAAATTGGGCAGTAGCCCTAAGTCTTCTCATAAGGTTGCTAACCATACCCTCATTAGGTTTATATCAGTTCTCAAAACTGAAATACATCTTACTTATTAGTATTAAGATATAGTGATTTAAAATCAAATTAAGGTGTTGTCTTGACTTAGATCAAGATTAAGAAGTAATAATTTATTCAGCCCGTTTAGCTTCCTGTTGAGGTTTATTTTAACCTTAGCTTCTCGAAAGACAGTGATCTAAATTCCAATTTAGCTTTAGATAGAACATAACAGAACTACTAAACATTCACAAGTATTCAGTCACATAATCTTTGCAAAGCTTACTTAGAGAATCCCAAATGTCTTCAAGGTATACAATAATAATAATGCTCTTAAAATCCTTCGAACCGAAGAAGTTCAATCCATCAAGATATGAATGCAAACACATAAGTAACAAATACCTCATTTCATTCATTTCTAAGCTAATCAAATACATTTTATGCATTCAGCATATTTGATACAATACTCAATAGAAAAAGAACATCTTTCTTTAAGTAGTACATTTAGAGAATCAAGTTAGAATTCATCATAAAACCAAATTAAACAATCTGAACATCATATCAGATCTGCGTGCCTTTACCACTTACGGCAACCATCTTAAAAAATTGTCAACATGGGTCAGTTCGGTGAACTAAGCATGATAAGCACTAATTATTAAAACAATTGCAATCCACGAATTGTTCTCATTAAACAACCTATTTAAATGAAATCATTTCTTCAAATTCCAAACATAAATCAAGCTATTCATCTTATATGTTAGAGACTAAGAACAAAAGAATACAACCATTCTAAAGAAAACAAAACTCCTACAAGAATGTTTCTAACAATTACTCAAAGGTAGTTTATAACATTCAACAAGCTCAACTGTCATAATTTCCTTTCAATCATACATTATTTTAATGGTATTGACGAGTATACCTACTTATACAACAACACACAATTTATACCAGTCTCTCCATAAAATACCACAGTCTATTCTTGTTATGCCCTTACCGTAGAGATCGCATAAGGATACAAGGAGAAAGCACATAAAGTTTCCAAACTAGGAGAGAGAGAGAGTATTTTCTTATTCCTCTTATTACACATCAACATATAATTTACAGCTCAGGAGAAGGAAACAGAGTAAATCAGATTCCCATTTCAATCATGTTCTGGACTGTACCGACTCCTCTAGAATAACGTAATTACTTTTAAGCATACGATTAAAACAGTCGAGATCACAAGAATAAACTACAGTTTCATCTAAATTCATTAATAAAAATCACCTGTAGCTATTAAGCATTACAAGAGCTCTCGCGACAAAGCAAAAGAAAATAATCCAACCATGAAAGACTCAACAAATCTTTTCCATATCATTCATCAACATGAAAATACCCAACGCCATCGCCTGACATGGTACAGCTAAGAGCTCTTTGTTTCAATCAAACTCGTGACAAGATAACATTAAAAATAAATAACGTTTCCATATGCAAATACAGTGACATTCACACTGAGTCGAAACACAAACATGCACAGCTTCATTCAACTTAAACAAATCCCTACGATTATACAGCAAGGACTTATATTAGAAGCTGATTTCAAGAAAAATAATCACAAGGTCTTCACAGAAGCTGAATTCCATAACAATAATTTCCTCAAAGTTTCATCCAAAGTCGAGCTACTGCGAAATACAACAAGGTCTCAAACAGAGTCAAGTTTGTAAAGAAAACCCATCCTTTAATTCCATAGAAGTGAACTGAGTATAACACAACAATGTTAAGAAAGAGTCTGTACGATATGCATGCACAACGAGGACTTAATTCGAGAATCGAGCCAACTCGCAACATATCAAGGACTCCAACAGTGTCAAATACAACTAGTACTCACAACCAGGGCTTTGATTGAGGTCGAATTCATACGAAAACAATTCAAGGACTTCAACAGAGTCAAAGCAAAAAGTAAACACAGCAAAGCTTCTACAGGAGTCGAAAACATACTATCCAATTTCAAGGATTCCAACAGTATGCAGAACAAAACTTCTACAGAAGTTAAAAACATAAGTTACGTTTCAAGGACTCCAACGGAGGTCAATACCATATAGTATTTTCAACTATACTTCTATAGAAGTTAAAAACATATGTTACGGTTTCAAGGTATCCAACAGTAATCACAACCAAGTTTAGGCAGAAGACGAAAACATACGAAACATTAAAAGGACTCCCACTGAGTCATTTTCATATATAATCCCTGAAAAATTTCAATGGAGACTAACCCAAAATTGCAAACATAGTAAGTATTTCTACAATAGTCACATTCAAGTATTATAATCACAGCAAGCATTCCAACCAGAAGAAACTTAAATTATTCTTAGCAAGATTCAATAGGATACAACAACAATAAAAGCACAGCCAGTATTCAATCGAAATGAAACCAAAAGGAAGAATAAATTACAGTAAACATTCCAACAAAGTCTTCGAAAACCCTGAGATTCCTAATTCCACAGGAAAAGAAGAACCCATACATTGCTTCAAACCAACTGAACTGAAATCACCTGAACAGAGTTGTTTTAATGAAAGCATTTGGAGTAAAGCAAGATTTTTACAAAGTCAGGGCCTATCATGCCCGGGGTGGGTAATGTCACTTTAAAATCTAAAGAAGACCTCTGAATGTGCTCGTGCCCCTCTCCTCTTCTTCCACAATAGATTAAACAACAATAATTTGTTACCTCCTGCCTTATAAACTTTCCCCGACAGAGAAAAGAGCTAGACCATGCAACACCAAGTAGACTGGTTCGAAGAACCAGTGATCTAAATAGAGAGAAAACGGAGCGTATGGGAAAACTAAACAACCAACTAGTTTCCATTTGCATGCCTTCCCAAGTAATCTGCGCTCAGGAACCTAAGTTCATCAATGACATTAACTCCAAGATTCCCGCCTATTTTCCATTGCCACTAACCGCCAAAGTTGGCGATTGACAAATGAAAACAAACGACCATTCCCAGATTTGGCGACTCTGCCACATCAGGTCTCCATAGCCATTTGAAATCTCTGCCAAATCCCTTGTCCTTCATGCTTATCCACTTCATTTAATGCCATGGAAAAAACTGCCCATGACTCGCACCCCTTCATAGGTTCCCCTTCATCCATGATCATTAGTTCGGTTAGAAACATAGGTTAGATCATAAGGTAATACTTTAGTCTTACTTCCATAGTGCTAGGTGGCTAACCCTTAGGAGCATTTAACGCTATAGTTTAGGGCTAGGTTAGATTAGCTAATAATTCAACCCATAGGTTATAGTTTAGGTTAAGGTTATTAACCTTAAGGAATCCATTCTAGGTCTCACAAATAGGATCGTTCAGTATAAGAAACCAACAGGGGTATAACATCCCCGAAATGGCTTCTATCCGGCAATTGATAAAAAGCTTGCAATATACAACAGAATTATTACCTGGCTTAAGGTCTAGGCCTTCCTGATATTACAATATCGGGAACCAATTCATTTACATGATCAACCTGAGTTAGACTCCGGAATTGCTTATTCAACACATTCAGACCTTGCAACCTTTAGGAAAGGTCTATAATTTTTGTTCATCTAGAATAAACTTAAACAATCTTGTTGATCATGCAATGATCCAAGGCTGAGTCATAAAAGATGGATAAATCCCCAATTCCTTTCGAAATCAAATTGAACTCAGGTGCTAAAAATGAAAGAAATAAAAAGAGTCCCAGCATATCCTGACTCAGTCAACGATCTTCAAGAGCAAAGAAGATACAATCCATAATCAAGCATGACTGCACAATCAAAGGAAACATCCTTTTTACAAAGAATCATTATCAACACTTGAATGCTTAGGAGGTAGTAATAATAGTTCAGGGTTGTTAATGCTTCCCTCCTAAAGATTCATCGTCCCGATGATACATATTTGATTTACCTTCAGGTCAACCAATTATTAGTTCACAATACAATAAGACTATTCCAACTTGAATAGTTCAAGAAATCAATGTCATGATACATTTTATTAGACTGAATAATGTTTTCCTCGATCTGGCTTTCCATAGACATGAAAAAAAAAGATAAGTCATAACAACTGTTTTGTCAATAGATTTCATTCTGTTGAAAAAGAAAAGGAAAAGCAATTTTTCATCTCTTCCAAATTTCCCAAGTTGCACTTTCTTCGTTAAACTGGTCCCACTGGAACTTACATTGTTGTATTTTCACGATTTCTCAAATGCAATGTCGAGTTCCCAGACTCAATGTGGGTTTAACCACGATTATTCCTGGGTCTTGGAACTGCAGGATTCTAATTAAAACATGTGAAAAATCTGAAAAGTATTTCTTAGCAAAGAAATATGGACAACATCATGCATTGCGAGCAAAGCAGGTGGTAATGCTAATCGAGTAAGCTATAGGATTGATTATTTTGACAATTTCGAAAGGTCCCACGTGACGAGTTGGTCCTACCAATCGGTGACAACTGGCAGCCGTACCAAAAGTTTAGAACTCTTCTGGGGGTTAAACACGAAGAAAAACCTCTCACCAAGCTCAAACATTTGATCACCCGCTTAAGGTCAAATAGCTCTTAGGCCTATATATATGGCTTCCTTTAATCAGTAACGAATCATCAAAATTACTTGCTGTCCATTTTAGTGAGGATCTCTGGTCCAATTACCACTCTATCTCAATATATCCCAACTAACATGGGTCTGCATTCCTTCCAAAAGTGCCGTTTTCAAAAAGGTGCCATTTAAGAGATGAGCCAGAAGTGTGTTGTCTGCGAAATTCAACTTGGGAAGATACCTCTGCCCATTTATACGTTCGTCCATTGCAACACATGGCACCAAAATATCTTCAACAATTGGATTTACTCTCTTGGTTTGGTCCATCGTTCGGATGATCTGAAGAACTGAAGTTTAGTGTAGTTCCAAGAGATGATAAGCTTTGCCACCAAAATATTGATGTCATTAGGATCCTATCAGAT